>CAUYQU010005549.1:0-40239 GCA_963574635.1 Cheracebus regulus
TGAACTAATTTACACTCCCACCAACAGTGTAAAAGTGTTCCTATTTCTCCACATCCTCTCCAGCATCTGTTGTCTCCAGATTTTTTAATGATCACCATTCTAACTGGCATGAGATGGTATCTCAATGTGGTTTTGATTTGCCTTTCTCTAATGATCAGTGACGATGAGCATTTTTTCGTATGTTGGCCACGTAAAAGTTTTCTTTTGAAAAGTGTCTGTTCTTATTTTTGTCCACTTTTTGATAGGGTTGTTTGTTTTTTTCTTGTATATTTGTTTTAGCTCTTTGTAGATTCTGGATATTAACCCTTTATCAGATGGGTAGCTTGCAAAAATTTTTTCCCATTCTGGTTCACTCTAATGATAGTTCCTTTTGCTGTGCAGAAGCTCTTAAGTTTAATTGGATCCCAATTGTCTATTTTAGTTTTTGTTTCCATTGCTTTTGGTGTTTTAGTCATGATGTCCTTGCCTATGCCTATGTCCTGAATGGTAATGCCTAGGTTTTCTTCTAGGGTTTTTATGGTGTTAGGTCTTATGTTTAAATCTTTAATCCATCTGGAGTTAATTTTTGTATAAGGTATAAGGAAAGGGTCCAGTTTCAGCTTTCTGCACCCGGCTAGCCAGTTTTCCCAACACCTCTATTAAACAGGGAATCCTTTCCCCATTGCTTTTGTCCAGTTTGTCAAATATCAGTTGGTTGTAGATGTGTGATGTTGCTTCTGATGCCTCTGTTCTGTTCCATTGGTCTACATCTGTTTTGGTACCAGTACCATGCTGTTTCAATTACTGTCCCTTGTAGTATAGTTTGAAGTCAGGTAGCATGATGCCTCCAGCTTTGTTCTTTTTGCTTAGGATTGTCTTGGCTATGCAGGCTCTTTTTTGGTTCCATATGAAGTTTAAGGTTGTTTTTTCCAGTTCTGTGAAGGAGTTCAATGGTAGTTTGATGGGATATTTCTTATAATACATTTGTATGGACCTGGGACATAATGTGCCTGAGTTTAGGATAAATGAAAATAAGGAACAACATCAATCTTCAAATCCCTGAACTGAAAAATAATTTATCTTGCAAATGCTGTGGTATCTATTTAATCAGAAAACTTAATTTAGACCAGGTCTGGGATCAGCCTTAGGCTGTACAACTTTACTTTAGGTGGGACTTGGGCAAACTAGTGCCTACTTAGAGAAAATCACTTGGGCTACCCAGGAGATTTGCGCATGGAGCCTTGTTCTGTTTGGTTCAATGCTGTTCACCTTGTGTCTAGCACATTGTCCAACATATAGTGGGAAGTCAATAGGTAAAAGTCAATGAATTAAAGACACTTAAAGTTTCTCCATGTAGGAATAATCAAACATGTCAAGAGAATTATCTTTGGGAAGAGATGATTCAGACAGAACATGGTAATGACCTTTAATTGTCCAAATTGCTGTCTTTGGGGAAAGGATTTATTGTGGTCGAAATTTCCTCAAGAAATGTTTTAACAAAATCTTCCACATAAAAAAGTCTATGATTGGTGAAATATATATGTGTATGTATACATATATAATATTATACATAATATTCTTATATATATGAATATAGTCAGAAAAAAGACATTTTGTTTTCTGTCCTCCAAATGTAATAAAGTGTATATTAGACTTTATTTTGTTAATGTCAACTAAGGGATACCAGATTAATGAGTAGAAGCTAGAAAAAAATTAAGCATTGACTTCATGAAAAAAAAAAAAAAAAACTTTTGTCATTTCCCCATAACTTTCTTCTATTTGTCTAGAAGGCTTTTCATGGTCACCTTCTTTTGTCAAACTAGCCATATCTCATCAGTCTGTCTGTAAAACTGTTACTTATCCTTTAGGACTCAATTAAGGCCTGTGCAGTGGCTCACATCTGTAATCCCAGCATTTTGGGAGGCCAAAGAGGGAGGATTGCTTGAGCCCAGGAGTTCAAGACAAGCCTGGGCAACATAGCAAGACCCTCGTCTCTACAGAAAAAGTTAACTGGGTGTGGTGCTCTATGCCTGTAGTCCCAGGTACTTGGGAGGCTGAGGTGGGAGGATCGCCTGAGCCCAGGAGTTGGAGTCTACAATGAGCTATGATTGTGCCACTGCACTAGAGGCTGGGTGACAGAGTAAGACTCCATTTCTACTTAAAAAAAGAAAGAGTCAATTTAATGATCACCACTTCTGAGAAGCCTTCCCTGACTTTCCAGAAGGACTTCTGCTGGTGTCCCTCTGTATTGTCCATGCTTTGCTCCACCCACACTGTCTTGTGTCATAATTGTTTGCAAATCTGTTTCCCATACCAGACAGAGCTTCAGGTACCTGGAGTACTTCTTGAGCCTCTCAAGGTTCTAAGTAAAAATAGTGCTCAGTAATATGACTATTGCCAGAATGAATAACTGAATGAATGTTTGCTTAACGGAAGATAGTGGTGGAAAGTTGAAAGGAAAGTGTGCGTGGAGTTGCGGGAAGAGAGGTGGAAGATGGGTATTACTGGAAAAAACTGCAAGGCTTTCTATGACTTAGCCCTGGAAAACACATATGGCCACATTCACTTGTAGATGTCATTCTATTGCTCAGAAACTAGTCACTGGCCAGCTAGATACCAGAGGAGAGGACTACAGAAGCATTCAACCACTGGAAGGCTTGAATCACTGGAAAGTCTTCTTTGGAGACAAGTTATCATAGTTTCCTCTTCTACATAGAATCATGTGTTTCAGAAGATTGTACCAAATTATCTGATGTCATTTTTTATTCCTTCAAAAATTGTCTATTTTAAATTATTTAAAGAATTATGAGACTTTTCACTTTTTTCCATATCTTGAATTTGATCTTATATAGACAACCTTCCTTTTTTCTCTCCTTGGTACAAAATCATCTATCCATAGGTCACCAGACTTGTTTTTGTAAAGGGCCAGATAGACAGTATATATATTAGGCTTTATGTGTGATGGAGTCTTAGTTGCAATTACTCAATTCTGCACTTGTAGCAGCCATAGATAATACGTGGAAGAACAAGTGTGGCTGTATTTTAATGAAACTGTATATATCAAAACAGGCAGTGGGCTGGATGTGGCCCATAGCCTTTAAGTTGCTGATCCCTGAAATAACCTATAATATAGTAACTTTCACTCAAATGCCAAGAGATATACTTTTTTTTATCTGTAATAGCAGTAACAATGACAAAACCCTGCAGAGAAAACACAGCAATAACAACAAAACTTTGCAAATGTCAACTGAAGGCAATCACTATTTTAAAACACAACTTTTATAACAAAATCTAAACAGTTATATGCATATCGTGAGAGGCACTGTTAATGACAGATATTTTGTGCTGAGCAGCACTATAAATAATAGAATAATGATGACATTATTTTACATCTACAATTTCTCCAGTATTTGTTTCTAATTTATCTTCCATGAGTTGAAGATAGAGCCAAAGTATTATCTGAAAGTGAAATGATTATAGAAGTGTTGCCAGCAACTGTGGAAAGCTGAACATGCCTTTTGAGCAAACTAGAGCCCCAGATTTTGAGGGTATGTGCAAAGTTTTTTTTTTTTCCTTTTCTTTTTTTTCTTTTGAAATGGGAGTTCAATGCTCTATAAATCAATTGTAATGAAATATACATTTATTTTCGTCAGGTTCTAATCTTGAAATAGGTTCAGATTCTGGGCCAGGAGAAAGATAGATTGGATATACCAACAGCACAAGGTCAGTGTGAAATCTTTTCCATTTGAGTCTCCTCCTGAAGGTTGATGACTTGAGGATTTAGATATTTCATTTACCCTCTTCTTGCTGCCGGGCTGGGTCCTGGAGGTTTAGGGTTGAACAAGTTTCATTGAAGGCCAATGATTTTCTGAGGACATCTGCAAAGTAGCAAGTATTTTGTGATATAGGGTACCTATGGATACAGAAAGAGACTGATATTATTTCGTAAAAGATGGTTATATAATGTGATATACCTAATTTTTAGAATGATATATTGAGTACCCTAAACCTCTTTGATGCAAAATTAAAAGAATAGAGTGTTGAATTTTGGAAAGGCTGAATTATCTATCTCTATTTATTTATTGACACACTCCATGTCTAATGCTATTTTTTCATCTTTTTCATTTGTCTGGATGGCCATATCTACACACCATGTATGAGTGGATACTGCACATAAGAAGTCTTAGATTTAGATGCTTACAGGTACCGTACAGGCAAATATATGTAATTATATATATATATATATATATATATATATATATATGTGTGTGTGTGTGTTTATATTATTATATATTAATAATATATATATATGTTTATATTATTGTTGTCTTAGGGTTCTCTAGAGGGACAGAATTAATAGGATACATGCACACACACACACGCGCGCACACACACACACACACACACATTAGTTTATTAAGGAGTAGTAAATTCACATGATCAGAAGGTCCCGCAATAGGCCATCTGCAAGTGAGGAGCAAGGAAGCCAATCCAAGTCCCAAAGCTGAAGAACCTGGAGTCTGATGTTCGAAAGCAGGAAGCATCCAGCCCACGAGAAAGATGTAGACTGGGAGGCTAAGCCAGTCTAGCCTTTTCACATTTTTCTGCTTGCTTTATATCTAGCCATATTGGCAGCTGATTAGATGGTACTCACCCAGATTAAGGGTGGGTCTGCCTTTCCCATTCCACTGACTCAAATGTTAGTCTCCTTTGGTAACACCCTCACAAACACACCCAGGATCAATACTTTGCATCCTTCAATCCAATCAAGTTGACACTTAGTATTAACCATCACAATGATATATAAATATATATATATACACCTATATATCTCCTATGCAAAAAAAGCCTAGTTGGAGGTCACCATACTTGTTTTGACACCAGTCTTTATTCAACACTAGTCCTTAGATTAGTGAAGAACTGAAGAATACAGAAAATGTTGAAAATGGTGGGCCCTAGAGAGATTGTGCCCAATCTGAGGGATGGGTAGCTGCTAGTTAACTCAGCTAATTGTATCTTGTGGGTTTGAAGATCAGAGATTTTGTTTCTTATTAGTGTGAGAAAGAAGCTGTATTTCCCAATTATAAAGTAAAAAACTTTTAATTTTTGAAAACAAATATTTAAAAATAACCCTTTATAGGCCAGACTTGCACCATGGGACACTGATTGGTGACCACTGCTGGAATCTTAATGTGAAGAAGTGTCTCATGTGCTCTATTCACTGCTGCATCATTGCAATTAACAGAATGAGTAGAACATGGAAAATGTCCAGTAAATAATTTCTCAATGAATGAACAAATGAGTAAATTATTATTGTGAAGGGACTCCTGTATAAAGTTTAATCTTAAGTGCAGTCAATATTAATTTATGTATCTGTTAGCATTTTCTGCATCACAGACCACTCCAAACTTTGGTGGCTTAAAGCAGCAACCAGTTATTTGCTCATGATTCTGTGATATGGTCAATCAGGCATGAGCTATGGTCTGAATGCATTCCCTCAAAATGTCTTGAAACTTAATGGCCAGTGTGATAGTATTAAGAGGTGAGGCCTATGAGGAGTAATTAAGTAATGAGGGCAAAGCCCTCATGGATAGGATTAGAGTTCTCATAAAAGGCCTCAATGGGTTAGCAATGGTGTGCTCTTCCTCCATGTGGGAACACAGAATTGAAGGCACTATCCTGGAAGCCCAGAGCAAGACTTTCACCAGACAACAGACTTTCCAGTGCCTTGATCTTGGATTTCCCAGTCTCCAGAACTGTGAGGAAATAAACTATTGTCATTTATAAATGACCCAGTCTCAGGCATTTTGTTTTAGCAGCACAAATGGACTGAGACAGCATGACTCAGCTGGAACAGCTTATGGCAGCTTTATGGGGTATTTGATGAGATTTTTTATGCATTTATCACCAGATGGAAGATTCTCAGAAAGCTGGCTACTCTTGGATACCCTCATTCACATGGCTGGGATATCAGCTGAAAGGCTTCCACATGACCTCTCCATTATAACTGAATGTACATGGCAACTGGGCTTTAAAAGGGTGTGCAAGCATTTATCAAGCCTCTGGTTGTGTCACATTTGATACCTTCTCCATGGGCCAAAGCAAGTTATATGGCCAATCAGTGTGGAAGGGGGTTGCACAAATTGTGAATACCAAAAATGTGATTTGTTGAGGGTGATGTATATATTAATCCACTATAGTGGGTAATCGTATCTTTTAAAAAAGAAAACATATTATCATACATGCAATATGTATAGTTTTAAGGAATTAGGAACAGAAATTTTTCCTAGGCTAGAAAGACACATAATTTCAATATCGGCTTCCTCTCTCTCTGGGATAACTCAGCTGTGATGGATGGAAAGCAATGTTTGGTCCATCTATTGCTCTTTTCCAAACAGAATATAAACACTTACCTTTATATTGCAGGTTGGCATATGGCACCAAGCTTTGTTTTGATGCTGATGTCGATGTTGATTTCCGTATATTCTGAGATACTGTCCTTTATGCAAGGAAATAAGATGTTTAACTCTACATAGGTTGCTGAACAGTCATTAGATAGTAATGACTTTCTATTGACCTCATCAGAGAGGATCTGAACTGATAAACTATGGATGAAGGATTATTTATCCTATTAGTCTGGGGACACTTATTTCTTATTAAAGAAGACTTTATGTCTAAAGAGTGTTTTTCACCCCATATGAGCTACATTAAATACATGTGCTTTTTTTTGTAGACATAATGGAAAGACTTTTCCCGGTATATTGAAGAATTTAAAGTCAAACTAAATCAAGGGAAAAAACTAACCCTGAAGGATGTTTATGATAGGGAAGGACACGAATTGCCACATATTTATATATCTGGTCATTTATTCAATACATGTTGATGGACTGAGTTGGGCACTAATAATATATAAATAAGAATGCTTTGTCCACATCTTCATTTATGTGGAAATGACACTTACATGAAGAAGCAGTCAGTGGAATAGGATAAGTATTCTGGGGTTTGGAATCTGTTTTCTACATACTGACTTTTTAAGCAAATCACTGTTTGATCTTGAGTAATTAATTTCGATTTTGAGAAGACTGGTTTTTAACTGCAAGAGAACATTTATCGAATGTCTATCATATTTTTCATGTGTTCTAATTCAATTTTCACAATATTCTTACAAGAATGACAGTTTTATTTCTGCCTTGTAGATAAATATATTGGTGCTTAGAAATATTTAAAATTCTGCAGAATACCACTCAGCTAATAAGTAGCAAAGCTGGCATTTGAAACCCAATTTGGTCTGGCTCTAGTGGGTGTCTGGTGTTTATACAATCATGGTTCTTCCCATTGAATGAAGAGATTCTAAGATACTAGTAAAATTTGTCTGGACCAGGCACAGTGGCTCACGCCTGTAATCCCAGCACTTTGGGAGGCAGAGGCAGGTGGATCGGCTGAGGTCAGGAATTTGAAACCAGCCTGGCCAAACTGGTGAAACCCAGTCTCTACTAAAAATACAAAAATTAGCTGAGCATGGTGGCAGATGTCTGTAATCCCAGCTACTCAGGAAGCTGAGATGGGAGAATAGCTTGAACCCAGGAAGGGGAGGTTGCAGTGAGCCTAGATCACACCACTGCACTCAAGCTGGGTGACAAGAGTGAAACTCTGTCTCAAAAAAAAAAAAATTGCCTGATTTAGTTTCATCAACACTGGAACTTGTTCCAGGGTTAGTACAAGTAAATGTACCTGATCTAGCTCTGCCTTGGAATCACTGGCTACCGCACAAAATGTAATAGAATTAGAACCCCAATATTATAGTAGGCTAAGCAATGCTGCTAAGTTCCATCAATACATACCCTCACATTTTAGTGTCTTAACAGTGCAACAGTTGATTTTTTTTTTTTGCTCATACCCCCTGACTCACATGGGTTGATGAAGTTTCCCATTCAGACAGTTACAAAAGCACCACCATCTTCTAACTGCCCCATGTACAATCCGTGGTTTTCTTTCAGAGAAAGAGGAAATGATGCAAGTGCATTTCTAGGTGACTACTTCAAAGTGACACATGCCATTTATGATTACATTTTATCAACTAACACCTGTTTCAGATTTTAACCAATTGCAGGATAACAGAGAAATACCATCATTTGTGTGCTTGGTAGGGGAAAAGAAAAAAAAAAAAAAAAAACTCCTGGTGAATATTAGTAACGCCTGACTGCCAAAAAATCCAAAACATAACAAAAAATAGTATTCTTTTGCTACTTTCCATAAAGCTAGAAATATAGCAGCCCTTCCTTATCCACTGTTTTGTTTTCCATAGTTTCAGTCACTCATGGTCAATTGTGGTCCAAAACTAGGTGAGTGCAGTATAATAAAATATATTAAAAGAGAGACAGAGAAAGTAGGAGAGAGCTAGACCACATTTAAATAACTTTTATTAAGGTATGTTATTTTAATTGTTCTATTTTATTATTAGCTATTGTTAATCTTCTACCACACCTAATTTAGAAATTTAACATTATCATAAGTAATTAGTTATAAGGAGTATACATAGTATATAAAGGGTTTAGTGCTATCCTTGGCTTTAAAGATTTACTGGGGATTTTTGAACATATTCCCCACAGATAAGGCAAGACTACTGTATGCTCTTTGGTTAGGATAGTGTTCTCTGTCTCTTCTGGGTTAAGATAATGGTTCTCAGTCTTTTCAGAGTTCAGGTCGATTCATTCATTTGAGACTGGGACTTTAATGGGACTGAGTGCTCTAGGCAAAAACAGGCTGCCTACTAGCTTCCTTTCTAATCATAATTTCTTTTTTCCCAGAGCAGAAGCCCTGAAAACACACTGAATCTATTTTCCTTACAAATGAGATCTGCTTCTGTTTACTGTGTCTTATTTTTTAGATGAAATTATTGGAATAGTTATGCTGTTCTTGGCTCTAACACTATTTTTTACTCTGTATCGCAATTGGAAATCTGAAGACCTAAGGCCTCTTTGTCTTTTAATAAAATGAAAAAAATATATTCTGGTTAAGAAGATTTCTTTGGATGAAGGAGTCAGTTGGCAAGACTTAATTTTAAAAACAACATTTATTAACGTATATAGTCAAGTAGTTCAAGAGTAGATGTGAACGCAGCTGGATAAAGGGAGTTGAATGACTTAATTCTGGATTTGTGGCAGCCACTCCGTGTCTTGGCTCGATGTCTTTGTCGACAGTCTTTCCTTTTGAGATTGCAAGAAGCCTGCCAGGAGCACTCAGGGCGATGTGCTTCCAAGTTCAGCCCCAGCGGGAAATAAACTTTTCTTAGGTTGCTCCTGTGAAGACCCTGAGATTAATTCTTTTTGGATGACATATATCATGTTCTAAGAAAGAAACTCTGTTTGGCAGATCAGCCCATATTCTTCTGCTTTAACCTTTTATCTTTTTCTTTTTTCTCTTTTTTACAGTAGAGGCTGGAAAACCAAATTTCATATTTCCTAGATGTGTTGGCTATATACAACTGGCACTCAGCATTTATTCTTATCTTCTTCTATGGGGTCTTTTTAAAACATCCATAGGCTGAGACTGACTACATTTCTAACACTCTTTCATAGCTTGATTTCTAAATGTAAAATAAGAGGTTTGCCAATTATGAACATACCTAACACTTGGAAGGCAGAAGTACGTTGGAGGTGATTTTCCTGCTGCTCTAGACTGTTTTGTGAACTCATATTTTCCCTGGGTGCAGTATGCTTGTTTTAAGTATCCTGCCTTGGAGCTATCACTAAAAACTTGCAGCAAGAAACAATGGCCAGACTCCACAGTCTGAGGCCCCATATAACCAACTTTCTGGATGAAAGAAGGCAATTGTAATCAGAGTTATAGTGGTGATTGGTTTTCTAATTCTGGCTTCCTGACTCCTGGTTTACAAACCTACCTATGGCCAGGGTGATCTTTGCTTTAGCTTACAGCTCCAGTGGACATGTCCAAGTTCCGCATAGGCCAACATATAATCTGTTTAGACACAGGTAAGAGCAAATAAGTAGACCAAAAAAAAAAAAAAAAAGACCATACAGAAGAAGGGCATCTTTTTCTCACATAGCATAGTGACTAAGCATACAGGCTTAGTAATGTACATTAAAGTTTAAATCCTAGGTCCACCATTAAGTTGTATAAATGTAGACAAGTTGCAAAAAACTTATCAATCTTAATTTTCTTTTCTGAAGAATGCGCTTAACACTATGAGGTTTGAAAGCTGTAGAAAAGATTACATAAAACACTGTATGCAATATTTTGCCCTCTCCATCCACTAAAAACACCCACTAGCATCCTCTTACCTAACTTCCTCAGTGCTTTCTCACCTGTGGTCCGGTTAACACGAGGCCCTGATCTGCAGCTCCAAGGCCAGGCTTCCCCCTGCCATTTTCCGTTTCCCTGTCCACTTTGTGGTTGTCCTCCTTCCTCTTTAGCCCTATATGGCTTCCTTTCCCAGGTTTAGAGCCTCATTTTCATTGTGTTCTTCTTGTAAATGCTTCATGAAATCATAAATATCTTTCTCTTAAGTAACATTTTCAGGAATACAATCACTAGGAGGTGTTCAGTCCATAATTTGGACAGTCATATAATTTGGAGGTATTCTTGCCCTTCAGGGAATGCTGTGCTATTATCAAAGCGGGTTATTTTTCAAAGGGAGAAACCTGTCTAACCTGAAGATTTAAGAGCGCTCTGGCTTGTGGTTTTGGAGGATAATTCTTTTCTGATCAGCTCTTCTCTAGACTTTAGCTTTGCATGAGGCAATCACAATTTGTTGCCTTTATTCATTTGGAAGTTTCTTGCTATTTCAATTTATCTGAACCCATTTAAACAACAGTAAAAATGGAAACTCTTTCATATAAATTTAATTCCAATTACTCTGACTCTTTTGCATCTTCTGGCTGTAATTTAAAGCATTTTTCCAAACAGGCATATTTAAAAGGTTATAATTCACTTGACAGCTGGAGAAACTAGGATCATTAAAAGGAAACATAACTAACATTATTTCCAATTCAACCTATCTGTCCTCTGTGTTTTCAGAACACTAGCACTGTTCTTGGCTGTTTTGTAGAAGGATCCTTGTCTTGCTGCATGACAAAGGATTCACTTTATTTATTCATTTAGTCAATAAACAGTTACTGAGCATCTGCTATCTTCCAGGCCCATGCTAAGTCTTGGTGACAGAAATATTAAAAAGATATGGTCTCACTTCCCATCTTTCTTTTTATAATCTGGTTAGATGTAAGAAAACAAAAGGAAGGAATGAAAAGAGGAGAAAAAGAAGTTATACAATGAGATGAAAAGGAAAAGAAAGAAAAGATGGCAAAATAATAAAAATGAAATCAAGTGAGTTTGAAAACGCAGAGGAGAAAAAAATGAGAAGACATGAAGCGGGAAATAGGAAAGTACAAGAATGGGAGCAGAGAAAGACATAAAAGTTTAGAAATATGGTAGTATTGAAATTTATTTACTGCTATTCTCATATGTGTGCATGTAATTTTATGTATTTTCTTGAGCTACAAGCAACTCAGGTAACTTGGTAATAAGCCCTCTTTTCAGTTCCACAGATGTAAGCCAAAAAATTTAATTTTGCCGCTTTTCAGATTTTCTGTCTCTTCTAGTTTAAGTCATAGACTTTCCCCAGGTTAATTCTGGCCACTTGTAATTTTTTTTTAACTTCCCTCCTTTCCCTTCTCCCAGAGTGTTATGTGGGATGCTCATGTGACACTGCAGATGTGGATTTCTGGTCTGAACTTTGTTTCTGGATACTTGCTGTTTCTGCTGGTGATATAAGTGGTCTTTCATGCACCAGTAATGGGCTCTGGCCTTGAAGTCCTCTGTGGCAGACAGAACAATGGCCTCTCAAAGATGTCCATGTCTACTCGCTAGAAACTGTGATTACATTATATTACATGGCAAAGGGGAATTAAGGTTGCAAATAGAATCAAGGCTGCTAATCAGTTCACCTTGACACGGGAAGATGATTATGGTGGGCCTAATACAATCATAAGCATCCTTAAAAGTAGAATAAGAAGAAGGGAGAGTTTGAGAGAGATGTGGTTATGTAAGGATGGCAAGAGTAATGCCATGCTGCTGGCTTTGAAGATGTTAGAAGGAGGCCACTAAACAAGAAATGTGGTAGGGACACTGAAAAGGGTAAGAACACAGATTTGCCCTTAGAGGAAGAGGTGCAGTCCTATGAATGTCTTGATTTTAACCCCGTGAAACCACTGTTACCTGCATAAGCACTAATTGGAGTGCATAGGAAGTCTTGAGTCTTGTGTACACATTTGACAAGCATGGGCAACTAGGAAAGGAACTTCCACCCTCTTGCAGCCCAAACAAGTCATTGCAACATTTCAATTTTCCAGAGTTAACTTTATGTGGGTATAGAACTCCTGAAAAGTGTTCCTCAGAGCATTCCAACAGAAAAGAAGACAGAATCCTCCCACTTCTTTTAGGCTGTTTATCCATGTAAGGTTTACTGAAGCCTTGCCCCCAACTCTGGAAAAGACTGAGTTTAGCTGTGCTGGTTCCATCTCAGTGAGTGCCTTAGTTCATGTTATGTCACTGTAACAGAATACCACAGACTGGATAATTTATAAAGACTAAAAGCTTCTTCAGCTTACAGTTCTGGAGGCTGGGAAGTTTGAAAGTATGGTGTTGGCATCTGGCAAGGGCCATCCCATGGTGAAAGACAGAAGGCAGAAGTGAGCCCATGAGATACAGAGAGTATAAGGGGCAGATTTAATTTTATAACAAACTGCTTTTATGATAGCAAACCCATTCTTATAATAATGACGTTAATTTATTCACGGGTCTACCTTCATGACCTAATCACCTCTTAATTAGACTCCATCTTCCAACACTGTCACATTGGGAATTAAGTTTCCAACATATGAATTTGAGGGGTACATTCAAACAATTGGAGGGAGTCAGGCAGCAACTTCACTCCACTGTGTGCCTTAAGACTCTCCAAACATATCCATCCAAGCTCAGAAATGTCTTTTGTCTATCTTGTGTAAAAGAACTTGCCTCAGGTCCTATCTTATATCCTTCCTATTCTGAGGTTCATAGTAAGATGCTCCTACCTTAATTAGCTGACCTGTGGTCCTTGAAGTTTAAAAGGAAGCTTTTGAATTTTAGAAAACTAGTTTCTCAAGTCTGACTCTTATAAGCAAAAGCCTCTGCCTGCATAGTGTTGGCTTTTGAATGCATTTCAAGAGCCTATTTTTGAAAGGAAAACACTGAATAGCTTTCCCTTTTTCTCATCTTGGTTTTCTCCAGCCCCTGGAGCAACAGATGTCTCGGCTTCAAGAGGCTTTCTTGCCCTTGTATGATTTTGTAATCCCTCTTCTTTTTTTTCTAGAAGGCTCCTTTTTCTTTTTCACAGAGCTACTTGTTCTTCAAGTTCCTCAAGACTTAGTTGATTCTTGGTGTTTGTGAGGAAAGCCCTTTCTGTCTCCTTCCATGACTGAAGTTGAGCCAGGCAACCCCCCTGTGCAGTTTGCACCTGGTACCTCCTGCAACTGCAGCATATATCCCCTGATACTCTAACATTCTGCTACCAGCTAATTTCCTTGCCTTTCCCATGACTCAGATTTTCTAGGAAATGGAATTGTTAAGGGTAAATTTCGGTCTTTATAAACAGGTCTGCAAATGTTATCACATTTATCTTCCCCACTCAGTTTAGTACTGAAATGCGTGAGCGTTCATAAATAATAGCAAGTATCACACTGCTCTCCCTCCTGGCCATAAAACTTGGGCTCCAAACTTTCAAGTCTGCTTCTGTTCTTTCATCACAGACACTTCAAGAAAACAAACAAATATGGCTGCTAAACTGTCCCAGGTTAATAGCATGACAGGGTTAAGAGACTAATGTGACTAATCGAGCCCTCCAGTTTTTTCCTGCTAGAGAGAGTTGCACAATACCATTCTCCTTTTCATTCCTTCTTCTGCATTTCAACTGAAGTAATTTTACACAATTTTTTCACCAAGAGTGCACATACACACACACATTCTCCTTCTCTCTCTCCAATGGTTATTCTTCCTCCTGTATAAACACACTCTCTAATATTTTCACAAATATGCACTAATTCTTACTCTATTACCTACAACTTATTTTCTTGCTTCTCTTGATCAATTATACAAGGAAATTTGCACATGCCTCTCTATGCCTCTTTCCAAACCCCTTCCTTTTATTTAGGTTCCGCCAATTTTTTTCGTTTCTTCCGCATTTCCTTCTCCTCTGATCTGATCCTGTTTCCACGTCTGAGACTCATCAACAATAGCGAGAGATGCGGACAGTTATTGAGTATTGCAGGTGTAAATGACTAAAAACGTACATTTGAGAACAGCAGCTATGTGTGCTGGACTTTACCCTAGGGCTTGAATAGGGTAAATAGGATTTACCCTATTCATAAATAGGATTTGAAGGAGGAAGTTGTTCAGATTTCCATAAATAGGATTTGAAGGAGGAAGTTGTTCAGATTTGAGTTTTATGAAATCATTTTGACAGTTGGTGGGGCCATGAACTAGCAGAGGGATATTGTTGGAATCAAGGACACAAAGCTTGAGACAAGAATCACAGAAACCTATCTCAAGTTCGAACAGTGTCTATGGAAAGGAGAGGAAGGTTTGAGTTAGGGGATACAATGAACATAGTTATTTCCTTTCCATGATGCTGAAAAAATGAGACACAGTAAGGATGTAAGCATGGACAGTATGTAATTTTAACTATGGGAAAGTCTATATTAAGTGTTAAGTGTTCCTGGAAGTAGTTGGCTTCCTAAAACAATAGCCTGAAAGGCTGAAAATTAGATGTGTGTGTTTGATGAATTCATAAAAGAGACATGATGGATTGTAAACTCAGATTTTCAGTATGTCTGTGGAGAGTTTTCTTCTTTTCTTATGTCTGACCAAACCTATTCATTATTCTGAAGATGAAAAACATCTTGTCAGTGTGTGGAGGAAAATTATCTCCCAGAGAGTTCTGAAACATTCTTAGACAAATTTTCTTAAGATCAACTCCATATGCACAATAACTTCATGTAATAGAAGAGCATGGTACAGAAGTAGAGGTCATATTATTTAAGAGTCATAGAAATTATGGCTGACATGACAATTCCCATTAAGCTGATAGGTGAATATTTTTTAACTTCAGCTGCTGGGGCCACAGAGGTGTTTTACTGGGAAACAGGAAGCAGGTTTTTTACTTCCTAAATAATAAAGTATAAACTTTAACAGCAGTATTCTGCTTGCATGATGACTTTGCTCTGCATATGACAAGAAAGAACTCTAGGTTCACACTCATGATCTGGGGATAGGACACTTTCAGAGGAGATTTAGCAAAAAAGATCTCTGTCTTCCAAACCTCTCTGTCTTGCACAGGTTTGTGTAGTAACAATGATTAATACAAATAAAATAGTAGATTCTGAGTTGTGTTTGCAATGAAGTTAATAAGACTGTGTGCTTTGAAGAGGGAAATTTGTAAAGAACCGACAGGGACAACAAGAACTCTAATTACAATGTCTTAGAACACACCTGAGGAGAAAAGAGATGGTCTCAGACAAGATAGTTCCTCCTCAAGATGCGTGACTCATGTTTCCTGACTAATTTTCCCCAGTGCCCAGGTGAGAGAGGGTTAGAAGTTAAGCAGACTTCCCTGTTGCAGCCATATAGGTGCCTCATATTATTATTACACATGTGAAATGTGTTATTTGAGATATGTGGGGTTAAGGGACTATAATATTTATATCTATACACTGTTAATATTGGCTTAAGTATATATGTTTTAAACTAGAAGGCTAGCACATGCCCATTAGCTGCAGTAGGCTGCAGTATGCATGCTCTGCTGAGCAAAAGCCAACTATGCAATCTCTACTCAACTTCCAGTTAGGTAAAGTTGAACTGGTAACTCTAAATTGGCCATGGAGGGAGTATTTCACCACTGAATTCTGCAAATGAATCAAGGCTTTTTTCTTGTTGTTGTTTGTTGGTTGGTTTCAGTCGTTAAACACTTACCAGTACATCACTGTATGCTGATCTTTCTGAACGTAATATCTCTGAATCTCTTTCACCCAGCACAAAGCCTGATCTGATGCACGTGATATATGTCTGTTGAATGAATACACAGAAAAAGAAGAGGAGCTATTTGGAAGAACAAGGAGTCTTCAAGATAAAGTTTTAAACAGAGAAACCTGAGTTTTGAGGCATGTGTAGGAAAAAAAGCGAGGGCATATCTGGGAACAGATGGTGAGAAAAGTCTTTCAGAGAGTTAAGAGGCTCGGGAAAGTGAAGAACATGAGGAATTAGAAGAATTATTACAGAGTTGAAAACGAGTTGAAAACAGATTTGAATAGTGACAGAAGGTTAAGACCCAAGGTTGGATGGCAGATGGATCTGAAAAAGCCATCAGTGATAATTCCCAGTTCTAGTCAATATCTTAAATCGTTAATGGTGACTTCGTAGGGCTTTAGAGAGGAGTCAAAGTAGAGCTCCCTGCTTCACAATGGTGCTGTCAGATATGAGGCTATTGCTATCATCTCTCCTATTAACTTCAGAGAAACTTTTCTTTTTTGGGAAAACAAACATAAAGACTAATTTTGGAAGTCTTCTGTTTCTGATTTAATGTTAACAAAGTGACCTGATGCCGTGCAAAGTCTTGTCAGTTATAAAGATCCAGTGAGCAATTTTCCTTAGGTTCTATGTTGTCAAGTGAGCTACAGTAAGAACTGCATCCAGGGACTTGCAACTGACCTGCAGCCATTCCCTGGCACATGACTAGGTGGAAGCATGCACCTGCTGTTCTTGTGTCTCAATCCAAAAGAACCATGGATGCTATGTCAGCTTCCATAAAAGTGGTAAAAAAAAAATGGTACACAAAACACCTATCTCCAAAATGTTATGGATGATGGAAGCTTCTGGGATAAAAAGGATAAAATGAAAAAAATATCCAGTCCAACACAGCTTTAGGACTGGAATACTAGAGATCTTCTCCTTCAATTTTCTTTCTGTACAATGAAGAAAAGTGAGAATAAGACAGATAATTTTATTTGAAAATACTGACCAAAAGGAGGTCTCCTTCTCTCCTCTTAAGCCACACAAAAATTATACTATCCTTTAAACCCCTAATGGGATGCAGTGAAATCAACTACACAGTGTACCTGGCCTTTGGAGTCGTAATTACCTGAGTCTGAGTACCAACTTCACGTTCTCTCTGGGCAACACTGCAGACATTGTATAATCACATTGAGCTTTAGTTTCCTCACTTAAAATTTAGGGATGACAGAGTCTACTTGATAATGTTATTGTGAGGATTAAATGAGGTCAATAAGCAGAGTGCTTAGCACAATCTAGGGTCTGTGATGAGAGCTGAGTCTATGTCGATTATTGATTTTATTGCTATGATATGATGATGATGATGATGACTTTTTTAACTTAATCTTTGGATAAGAATATTTTAACAGTTCAAACATTTTTACAAATGCAAAGATTGTGCATGTGTGTGTATGTGTGCGTGCATATATTACAATTTATAAGATCACAGGAGATAATATGTTTTCAATGTATTTCAACTGATGTTTGACAATCTTGACACTCCAAGGTGTTAGCTTCTTTCTGCGGAAGTACTGCAATTTAATGAATAGCTTATGATTTTTAACCAGGTCCACTCTGTTATTGGACCCAGGCGAAGTCTCATGGGAGAGAATATCACTAAGGGCTGTAATAAAATCTAACAAGTGTCACCTAGTAGTTAAACAGATTAATACCTTTGACCACCAAAGCAGCTGAACACCATGACTACAGAGCATTAAGACTTAGCAATTCGTGATTAAAATCAGGAGGGCTGTAAAAATAAGTATCTGATGTTCCAAAGAGGACTCACTCAGCTCTGTAATATGGTCCTCCCCACAGGTTCTGGACCATAGTCACCCATCACCTGTTTCTCATGCACTGCAGGAAGCAACCACCAGAAATGAGATGCAAAGTGCCAGTGGTTGCAAAGACACCATCTGAATGACAAATGTCTCATGGTGACAACCTCCTATTGTCACTGCCTACAAAATTGTCTTCTCATTCCCGCTCCTAGCCATCTCCAATTCATTCTCCACACAGGAGCCAGAGGTGTCTTTCAAAAAGGTGACTGCTTCTTGCTATTCCTTTGCTTGAAGCCATCTGATGAACTTCCACTGTGCTTTGAAGTAAATCCAAATCCTTTACATTGGCCTTCAAGGCCCAGCATGCTTTGTCTCTGCTTACCTTTCCATCCTCATCTCAGACCGCCCTACCCTTATCTCTGCCCTCCAGACAGTGATTGTTCTTTTAGAGCCTCAGACACTACTCTCTTTCTACCTTCAAATCTCATAGCCTTTGTACTCCCTGCTCCTCGGGCCTGGATCACTCTGCTCTGGTTCTTTGTGTGCCTGGCTCGTGCTCCTTCTTCAGATCTCAGCTCAAATGTCATCTCCGCAGTGAGGGGCAGCTGCCATTCCTCTGGGCATTCTGCATTCCTGTTTCTTTCCTTCACAGCAGCTCACATTAAAAAAAAACCTTCTAAATTATCTGTTTACTTGTTTACCAGCTGCTTATGACAGCTCTAAGAGGAAGGGATTTGCTCTGTTTTTTGTGTGTGTGTTTGTTTGTTGTTTGTTTTTGCCACCCTGCATCCAAGATATTTCAGCATCTGACACTTGTTAGGTAATCCACAAACTAATAATTGTCAGTCCTGATGATATAATGAATATGTATTGAGCACATACTATGAGTCAGGTCCCGAGCTGAGTGCTGCCCATAATTTTTCTTATTTTTTATACTGAGGTGATAATGTCTGCTAATATGATGTCTGTTTTAGATGCAGAGACGGAGGCAAAGGATGTTTTTGAATTGAATCTGACAGCACACAGCCAGTGATGACAGAACAGGATTTAAACTCAGGCAGAGCTTAGCCTCTTAAACTTTACCTTGTGATTGCATAAATGAGTGAAAGGTTACTTGCCACACTCGATCAGCTAATTCCTGCTGGGTCTCTGAGACTTGTTCAAGCCTCAGTCATTCCATGTCAGACCCCTCCTCTCCATCTGAAATGGTGTCTCTGTTGTTTTCCTGGTCACTCTAAAGTTACTTCAAACAGAGCATTCGCCGCACTGCTTTGAGATTGAATAGTTCCTATTATATATAGTTCCCCTACTATATCTAGAATTCCTTTTGGTGGAGACTGGGTCAGTTTCATTCCGTTTCTCTTCTATTCATCTTCTATGTAGTAAATAAATATTGAACACATACTCTATCCCAATTTTACTCTATAGACTGGGAATATGACAAACAAGACAGATGAATTCCCTGCTTCATAGATCATCTCATTAATTGGGTAGGAAGGAAGATACTAATAATGTAAATAATTTAACAAATATAAAATGTTACACATAGTAATAAATTGCATGAAAAAAAATAAAACAGGATAATAAGAAGAGAGGAGTTAGAAGACAAGACAGGGACTTACTCCAGATAGCATGATCAGGGAGAGCTTTTCTGCAGACGTGATATTTGAGCAAAGACCTGAATTTAAGAAGATCTGGGAGAAAGTGTTCCCAGAAGAGGACACAGCTATTATCCCAGGTATAGGACACAGCGTTGACGGTCCAAGAAAAGAATGAACTAGGCTTATTCCAAGGGCAGCAAGCAAGTGTACTGGGCCCAGCTTGTGTGTTAACCAGATCTGTTCAGCCCTCCACGTCCTTGGCCTCAGCCTCTTGCTTGGCACTCCAGCCCCTAAAACAGCTTCTCTTGTCCACAGATACAAAGCCCTGTGGGGTGAACCTGTGCCAGCATGCCCTGTTTCTTTATACCAGCAGATGTTAGGCCTCCCTGAGCAAGATCTTTGAGCCAGCCGAAACAAAGCTGTGGCAGTCCCTGTACCAAAACCAATAAGGCCAAAGAGACTCAGTTTCCTCACTGGCTGTTCAAGGTATCTAAATTACACAATCCAGGAGGATTAACAGGAGGGAGTTAACACTGCAAGGAAGACTCTGATGTATCAGAGACAGAAGACAAGAGGGAACCATCTGATTACTCATTCACCTTTTCTTTCTTTCTTCTTTCTTTCTTTCTTTCTTTCTTTCTTTCTTTCTCTTTCTTTTCTTCTTTCTTTTTCTTTCTTCTTTTTCTTTCCTTCCCTTCCTTCCTTCCTTTCTTCTTTACTTTCTTCCTTCCCTTTCTTTCATTCTTTCTCTCTTTCTCTTTTTTCTTTCCTTCCTTCCTTTCTTCCTCCTTCCTTCCCTTTTCTTTCTTTGTTTCTTTCTTTCTCTTTCTTTTTCTTTCTTTCTCTTTCTTTCTTCTTTCTTTCTTTCCAAACTCCAAGACAGGACTTTGTTTTCATACGAGGTGTCCAGGAGCCTGAGTAAGGAACAACATTTGTTGTAATGCTGTGGGCAGTGGGTAGCTTGAATTGCTCTCCTTCCTTCCCCACTGCATATTCTGTGTTTTTCTTACTCTTGCTTCCCTGAGATGAAATGCTCAAATAAAGCATTGATGTATAAGATATTGCCTCTGACTCTATTTTCTAAGGAGCTGTTGCCCATACAGAAAATCAGTCTAACTGGAGCATAATGAATGGGAGGAAGTAGGAGATAATGTGGAAAAGTTTAGACTTTATTCTAACTGCAATCCATGAGGAGAGGGTAACATAATATAATTTACATATATATGTAAGTTATATCAGACATAACTTACATATATATGTAATAGTCTGTCACTAACAGAGCCTCTGCTGTGTATTAACAATTGTCACATGTTTGTTGATCGATTGCATAGATGCATGTCCCCTCTAACAGGTTTTATTCTAGTCAGTCTGGCGAAAACCATTGATCTTAGACTATTGGCTCACCACCCATTAATAAATGTTGTGGTAGACTCAGACAGCATATGCACATTTTTATTTCATCTCATAAACTTCCTTTTGTCTTATAACCCCCATCCACTTCCCTCAGGCACCATTTTTTTTTAATTGAATTTGAGTTAAGAATCTGAACTGTTAACTATGATTTAAGAGGTGGTTTGGTAAGACTTAGCATTTCTGAAATTATTCTGCAGCCGAATTGAAAAGAGAAATGTTCTCTTTGTCAAAGTAATTAAACTTTGAATGTTTTGGGGGTAGTTTCTTGCATTATCTCTGCTCACAAGCACTGTGAAGTAGAATTGTGGCCACTTAAATGGTAGAGCTAAGAATTTAAGCCTCTCTGCACAAGCCTTCAGGCCTTTTTTTTATTGAGAATAATTGCACATGCTGAAAATTGTCATCTCAAGAAAAGGTATTATTAATCTTCTGTGAGAGCCAGAGGTCAGCCTTGGATTTGTAGGGGATGGTGAAGAGAAGTTGGCAAGTGGAAGACAGGACACCATTGCTCCATTTCTGCAAAGAATGTATCATTTCCATATTTTTGGTGAAGTCTTGTATAAATACTGAGAGCTAAAAGAATGAACAGCAGAAAGAATAAACAATTTTATTTATTTTATACTATTATCCTGTCCTAGCCTATTTAATGCATAAAGTTTTGCATAATTTTGAACACTTTATCTTTTCCTTCACTTATCTAAAAACCCCATTTTACTCCTCCCTCAACAATGAAACATAAGGCTGACAAGATGGAAATGGGCCACCCTCGGAGAAGCAGTGCTTGTTAATATGTTTCTTAAACCACAGCCAATATAAGCCACTTCCAAGGTGGAGACACAAGTTAGTAGCTGCAAGGACCAGAAGCAAATCTCAAGACCAAAGTCTTAAAAAGAAGGATGTTAATGAAAGCTAGAATGGAGAATCTGGAGGTGAAATTAATCCAAATAAGAGTTAACAGAGTCAATGAGAAATGAGTCGGCACAGTTACTTCAAGCATCTTCGAGGCATCCAGGTCTTGCCGCTGTCAGTCACTGGGCTCAATCGATGCATGCATTTATTGAAGTTAATTAATTGAAGTTTCACTTTGGGTACAAAAACCCTCAATCACTCTTGCACCTAAATTCCAGCTTAACAAAACTACTCCCACTTCCTTAAAATGACAATCAATGGGCCAGGCACAGTGACTTATGCCTGTAATCCCAGCACTTTGGGAGGCTGAGGCAGGGAGGATCACCTGAGGTCCGGAGTTCAAGACCAGCCTGACCAACATGGAGAAACCCTGTCTCTATTAAAAATGCAAAATTAGCTGGGTGTGGTGGCACAGGCCTGTAATCCCAGGTCCTCGGAAGGCCAAGGCAGAAGAATCGCTTGAACCTTGGAGGTGGAGGTTGCAGCAAGCAGAGATCTCACCATTGCACTCCAGCCTAGGCAACAAGAGCAAAACTCTGTCTCAAATAAATAAATAAAAGACAATCAATGTCCTTATGGGAACACTGTTCCTGTCTGCTCTCTCTCTTTCCACTTGAATACATCCTCCTCTAAGCATAAACAGGATTCTTCCTGCTAGCCTAGTCCTGGTATGTTATCATCAATATGAATTTTCTAATAAATGTATGCTGAATTTAATGGTATAAAGTGAAACATAATTTATATTTATTTTGTATATATGTACATATACATGCATTTACATCTCATCCTATAGCACAATTTGAATCAGTTAAATTAAATTAAATTAAATTAAATACATTTGCTTTCTCCAAAATCTTCATCCCTCTACTTTACTTTTCATTGCTTGATTTACTTAGGGTAATATTATTTTGTAGACCACCTAAAATATATTACCCAACCTGAAAGATGAGTAGTATTTCCAGTATTTGTGAAGTACACATATACCACCATTTTTCCACATTTACATGGTTACAAGAATTAAAGCAAATATACAACTTCAATAAAACAGGGTTAATAGATTATGGCTAGAACTCCGATGTAATTCATTATGTACCTATAAATCTTTGCATGATCAACATCTTTTCTGAGACTGACACTTCCGTTAGTGGACTCCTTCAAACTCTCTATCATTCATCTTGATGCCTAAAATAGACACTCCAGGAGATCAGGCAGTATCAATACTGCATCTTTGAAACTCAGGGTGAGATATTTGAAAGAAATTTAATAAATCCAAATATGGGATTTGTGTAAGACCTGAGTTTAAGTCTTGGCTAGAGTACTCACTGGTTGTGAAACATTTCTTTCTTGTATTGATTCTGAAAATGTTCATTGAGCACCATTTTATGTTCAAGATCCTGGGAATCCAGCACTGAATGATTGTATGAGTTATATTTGGCCAGGGGAATTAAAATCACTTAGGTGTATCAAACAAGATAAATTTAATCTAAAGAGATAATTGAAAGACTTGTTGGAAGGACTGGAGGATTGTTTTTAAGATGAAGATTATTTTTACCCAGAACTCAAGAATTGCAGGAAGCTACTACCATGGCCTCAGTATGCTGAATCTAATTTGCTGCTACTACTCAAGAGCCCACGTAGCTGTGTCTATGCTGCAGTGCTGACAGTCTTCTGATGCTACTGCAACAGCTGGCACTGTTGCTGCAGAAAACTTGCAAGCACAAGACTTCATTACTCTACTGTGTCTGCTCTTCTTCAAACAACTTATGACTCTCTCCTATCTTTTAATAACACATCCTTGCCTTCCCATTAATAGCACCTAAACCAGAACCATACTGTCAAGAAAGCCTGGCACATGTAGTTTCTACTGTTTCAGCCATATTGGTACAAAAGAGAGTCTAGAAAGAGGGTCACAAGTGGTTCTGAACTGTTAGCAGAAAACATTACATCATTATGGCATCATAATAGTAACAAAATGTTAGACTTCACAGAGAACAACTTAGAATGGCCTGGATAGGCAAACAAATAGAGATGTCCCTAACTAAATTTTTATACTCTTATTATCCAAATGGTTGTTATGAGAATTTGCAGAATTTCTATGTGAATTTTGCTATTCAACGTGAAACAAGCCAAAACTTGTATCTGTGTGCTAGTGAAAACATCCAAGTTATTTGCAAATCCTGTCAATACAATGCCAATAGTACTGCAGTGATATCTCAAATATCTTCTTAAAATGATCCCATTCAGTGCTCATGTTTTGTAAACATACCGTGAAGTTATTGCTACCATCTTCCCAATAGCACTAAGTGAAAATATCTTCTAAGAACCTGTATGAGGAAGAAAACCAACAAAATACACAATTCCAATGCTTTACAAAAAATTATAGATCATGCAGACAAAATGTCTGTTGTTGTGAGTGAGCATAATCATGACATATGCAAAGTTACCATGTTTAAAAATGCAACTGTAAGTTTCATAACATGTTATCATTAGTTGTATAACTAAGCAAAAGACACAAAAGTAGGTTTCTCATTATTCTCATTGCTTTGTCTACGCCTTTGGATATTGATGCGTAGGCATCTCCTTCTTGAATCAAGAAGGGGAAACACAAGCTATGAAAAATCAGATCAAACTATTTGAACTAAGACCTGAAAATAAATGGGGTAAGAAAGGCAAAAGAGGGAGGGGGCTGAGAGTCAGGGGCAGTCAAGCATGTATGTTGAAAAATTTGGGCTTCATCATAGGGGCAAGGGAATACTCCAACAGATTTAAGTGGGCAAGTAATGTGGCTATATTTGAATTCTATGACTATTTTATGTGCTCTGTGTAATCTGGATGAAGGGTACAGTACTGCAATTAGCAGGCCATAGTAATAGCTTTGCCGAACCTTTCTTTTCCCTAATGGGAAAGTTATACTACTACTCCAAGTGTCATTTGTATTCAACACCTTTCTGGTCTTTGCTAAATTTAATATTATTTATTTTTATCTATGTTTGATCAGTGAACTGATATTTCATCTTACCTATATTTATTCTTTTGCATAAACACAGATGTGTAATTTTCTAAAGTTTTAGTTTAGCTGTCCTAAAATTATGCATGCTAATAACATCCAATTTACATTGAGCACTTACTATGTCCAAGACTTTGGGCTAAGTGCTTAAAATGCAGTTTCTCACTGAATTCTCATAAAACCCTTTGGATTGTCATTATGGTCTTTTTGTGGACGGTCAGGCTGGGGCTTAGAGAGGTTGTAGTGCTTATTCAAGGATATGGAATTAGTTGTTCATGGACACAAGACACAACCCAAGTTTGTTAGAGTAGAGTCAAAGCTTTATTCACCAACTGTATGTGACGGAACTCTGTTCTTTCTCTGTGAGTCACAAAACACAGGGACATCATAACACAGGGGAAGAAAGTACCAGAAAAAGCACAGGCTGGGGAAGCAATTCGAGACTCTGTGAGGACATGCCTCAGTTCCTCCATCCATGATGGAGTAGCAGGTAACATTCTATTCAGTGCAGACCTTCATTCTTCCCTCTGTTAATTCACCATTTACAGATAGAAAAACTGAGATCTAGACAGTTGACTAGATTTGCTCGATTATTCAACTAGTCTATGGTAACATGACACTCAAGTTCACCAATATTCAACTAAAAAGCCAGTACTCTTTTTACTTTGTTCATTTGCAGATGGAAAAACTCAAATGTTTCAGAGCCTTGGCAGTTCTGAGAACCACAGGGTCTGGTCCTGCAGTACAAAGATGCATAAGACGACACCTTCAACTTGATGATCTCACAGTTCTGCCACATCTGTCTGCAGTCCCCTTCCTGTTCTTTTGTATGTTCACTTCCTTTTTCTTTGCTCTCTGCAGCAATCACCGCTCTTGGTGATGTAGGTTGTGGAGCTTTCAGGAAATAGAATGATCTCAGAGCCTTTGAATATTATTCACATTATTCTGTTTGGGGTCTGAGTCATCCTCCATGGAGGTATCTTGAAAACACATTAAAAGCACATTATTTTGTAAAGAACAGAATTGCTGATGTCTCCCAAAGAAGACAAGACCAAACAAGAATTTACTTTTCATAAGAGCCCAAATTGAAAAGATAATTCTCTAAATGCCCTGATGAGCCTTTGGAAAGGACAGAGTTTTCTGAAGGACTCAAAAGACTTTTGCACAGATTACCATGTTTTTTCCCCCTCATGAATTTGTCTTCCTTTCATAAAGGAAGACATAAATGTTCTAAATCATGAGTAAAAAAACTATATCCAATACTTTCTGATTCTGCCTTCTTTTATTCTCTAACTTATGGCTCTGGCTCTCAAACATGAAATCCTGCAACAGTAGATAGAGCTGCAGGTGTTAGCAATGATTTCTGTAATCTTAAGTGAGCTTAATGTGACTCTTAAATGCCCTCAAGTCAAGATGGTATGCTTCCTTTATTAGGTATTTTAATATGGTAGTATATTTGAAACAAAAATAACTATTTTTAGACTTGGTCATGTTTTTACAAGCAGGTATTTAGAAGAAATGTTAATGTGAAAAGGATCATTATCAGTCATCAATTTGGTATTTTGTTGAGTGTGTGCAAAATAGGAGGTGCTGGTATTCATGACTTTATGAGTTACACAATGCCAAGTATAGATTGCTGGATCTATCTATGGAAAATAGA
Organism: Cheracebus regulus; assembly: GCA_963574635.1. NCBI lineage: Eukaryota > Metazoa > Chordata > Mammalia > Primates > Pitheciidae > Cheracebus > Cheracebus regulus. The sequence continues at coordinate 26,446 of CAUYQU010005549.1, forward strand.
CAATATTTGTACCTTCTCAATACTTATAAAATAAATGATACAGTTACAAATTTTACATTTATCATATAAAGAGTTGTCAAGTGGGTAAATTGGTTCATGAAGAAGCATTTCAAAGGTGCTAGTTAAGTTAAATATCAGCTTATTGAATATAATACAACTAATATAAATAATAGCAGCCATAATAATTTTTGTTTTCTATACGTAAGGCAATGACCTAGTAATTGCACATATATTATCATAAATCTGTCATTCATGCTACAAAGTAACTATTAAACTTACTTAACATATAGGTAAATCAAACCTCAGAAAGGCAATTTTTGCTTGAAATCACACTCCAGTCAAGGCAAGATGGCACCAGGTCTCTATGACTTTGAAACCAACATGCTTTCAACAGACTAGGGCTGCTATAGTTCTAGATAGGCTGCTTGGTTGATGTGCTCTCTCTCTCTCTCTCTCTCTCTCTCTCCTCTCTGTTTCTTTTACACACACACACACACACACACACACACACACACACACACCACTACTTATTTAGTGAGACTTTCTCACTTGACATAAATAAAATGTAAGACTCAGAAAGAAAAAGGAAGACCATAAGGTTGATTAGTGGTAGTACTAAAATTAGAACACAGATGTCTACCTGAGCTCTTTTTTGTCTACCTTTCTCTCACCTATGATATATAAAAATCCAAGCTGGTTTCCCAGAAATCTAACCTGGCATGACTCTATGTTTCCTCAATGGTTAATTTTTCTTATTCCAAGAATCCTAAGGTTGACAGAAACACTCCAGTGCAGCTGAAGCAGAAGGAAAAGGGAAAGCAGAGCCCAGGGACTGCAGTTCTGGCTCCAGCTCTTCAACCATCTGAACACCTTGGGGGACACTCAGCCCATGAAGGTTCATCCTTTGTCTAAAAGTCAGGAGAAGAGAAAACCTTTACCTACTTCTGGGGTTGTTAGAGAGGTCAAATGAGGTGATAAACAGGAAAGTGCTTTGCAAACTCTGAAGCACTATTGGGACTGTAACATTCACAAGTTCGGGACCATATAAGAGTATCCCTATAAGAATAATAAACACATTCTGTTCCCCAAACCCATTACATTGGCCCATGTGAATTAAGGAAAAATCAGGTGGATATTGTCATTGCTTCCACTACACTCACCTCTCCTTTTATTGCCATAGGGTTTCCTTTAATATCTGTAACACTTCTTAGACCAGGAGCAGGAGCAGCCTTGGAATATGGGGGTAGTAATTGTCCCCTTCTATAGTGGGCAAAAGTGGAATAATAAATATCCAGGTCCCTACGCTTCAGAGGGACAGTTTTGAGGCACATTCTACAAGATTCTTCAGGGTTGAAACCCAGCTACTTATCTCAGTTTCCAACTTAACACCACAGTCTTTCTTGACTGTTCATTTCCTATTGTCTCAATTATTCTCTCCCTACCTCTGCTTAATGGGATCTCTTTGTGTGACAGTGAATTTTATATGTCAACTTGACTGGATAATGGGGTTCCCAGCTGTTTGGTTAAACATGATTTCTCATTTTGCCTGTGAAGATTGTAAACCAAAATGTATCTCAGACAGGTCTCGATCAATTCAGAGGTTTATTTTATCAAGATTAAAGGCCATGGCCCATGACTCAGCCTCAGTAAGTCCTCAGAGCATGTGCCCATGGTGGCTGGGTTACACATTGATATTTTACATGTTAGGGAGACAGAAGTTACAGGCAAAGATATAAACCAATACATGTAAGGTATACATTGGCTTAGCTCAGAAAGACAGAACATCTTAAAGGAGAGGGCTGGAGTGGGGGTGGCTTCTAAGCCATAGGTAGATTCAAAGATTTTTCTAATTGGCAATTGGTTGAAAGAGTTAAACTCTGCCTGAAGAGTTGAAATCAGCTTGAGTTAAGATGGGGGGGTGGGCAGGTTGCAGAAACCAAGGTTCTTGTTATGTATATAAAGACCATAGGAAGCAGGTTTTAGAGATAATAGATGCTTAATGTTTCTTATGACACTTTGAAAAGTGTCATACTTCCTAGAAAAGACCTAATAGGAGGAGATTCTCTACAGATGCAATTTTTCCACTCAGGAGACAACTGTATTAGCCCCTTCTCAGATTACTATAAAAAACTACCTAAGACTAGATAATTTATAAAGAAAAGAGTTTTTTTTTTAACATTCTTTTATTTATTATCCTTTAAGTTCTGGGGTACATGTGCAGATCATGTAGGATTGTTACACAGGTATACACATGCCATGGTGGTTTGCTTCATCCATCCTCCATCATCTACATTAGATTTTTCTCTTAATGTTATCCCTCCCCAATCCCCCCACCCCCTGCTATCTCTGCCCTAATTCTCCCACCCCCAACAGGCCCCAGTGTGTGTAATGTTCCCCTCCCTGTGTCCATGCGTTCTCTTTGTTCAACACCCACTTATGAGTGAGAACATGCAGTGTTTGGTTAAGAAAAGAGTTTTAATTGGCTCACAGTTCCACAGGTTGTATGGCATGGCTGAGGAGACCTCAGGAAACTTACTATCATGGCAAAAGGGCAAAGGGGAGGCAAGCACATCTTCACCTGGCAGCAGGAGAGACAGTGTAAAGGAGGAAGTGCTATACACTTTCAAAGAGCCGGATCTCCTGAGAACTCCCTCACTATCATGAGAACAGCAAGGGGAAAATTCAACTCTTTGATCCAATCACTTCCCACCAGTTCCTTCCCCAATACTGGGGATTACAATTCGACATGAGATTTGGATTGGGGGAGCTAAACCATAACAACAGCTTTGCTAGGCCATTACAAAATAAGTAAAAATAATTTATCTGGGGTTAAATATTTTGATTTCCTTCAGAGCTTGCTTTCTGTAATGTAATGTTGAATCAGAGTCAGTTTGGAAATGAGTATCTTATTGCTACAAAGAGTCTGCTTTGTCAGTCTTAACATCTCTGTTTTAATGTTAATACTGGTCAGCTGTGTCTAAATTCCAAAGGGAGAAAGGCACAATGAGGTGTGTCTGACCTCCTATCCTCATTACAGCCTGAATTAGTTTTTCAGGTATCATTGGGATCCCCTTGGCCAAGAGGGGTTCTGTTTAGTCAGTTCTGGGGCTTATAATTTTATTCTTGGTATACAGCTTGTTTCTGGATAACACTAATATTTGAATTAGAAGCCCGAGTAAAGCAAATTGCTGTCCCCCATGTGACTGCACCTTATCTAAACTTGTCTAATCCATTGAATGTCTAAATAGAATGAAAGGCTAAGTAAGAAAATCCCTCTCTCTGACTGACTCACCTGGGGTACAGTTATTCTTTTGCCTTTAGACTCCAACTCAGACTGTAACTACCCAGTTAGTTCTCCTGATTCTCAGGCCTTTAGACTTGGACTGGAACTACATCAATTGCTTTCCTGTGTCTCCAGCTTGCTGACTGCAGTTCTTGGAATTCTCAGCCTGTGTCATCACATAAACCAAGCCATTAACTAAGACATATGAGCTGATTTGGAGCCCTTTTTATTCTATCATCTTTGATTTCTTTTGTTTCAGCAAAAATTGACATAATTTCTACCATGTGTCAGGCACTATAGTGGAGGATGCTGGAATATGACAGGCTTCTCTCCTTATGACCCTTGAAGACTAGGAAGGAAGTCAGACATAGAAATAGACAATTGCAATACAGTGTAGTGAGGGCCACAAAAAAGGCAAATCTCCTTATCCCCTGGCCTTACCTCTTGGTCTCTGTAGCAGTGTCCATGACTGGTTTCAGCTCCAATTATTAAATTTCTGATCATGCTTCCTCAGCACAGCCCCCCTCCCCCAGGCTTGGCACAGACTTCCAGCCAAGACATCTTTCCTAATGATATTTCTGGGCTCTTGCACTGACGCAATGACAGCTGTGAAGAATGCTTCATACCAGAAAGGTCAGGGAACAGCGTAATCCACAGAGTAGCAGCCACTTTGCACAAAGCCCATTGCTGAAACACAGATTTTAACCTTTTGGGTTTCTCTAAAGCTGGCTTCAGTGTCTGCACCCTGCCCAAGGCTGGCACTGCTGAGGAAAAGGCGAGAATGGGAGTTATGATGGGGCAGTCCTTATAACAGACCTCTTATCCTGCCCTGCCAACCTCTGCAAATGTTGCACTGGATGCTTCGGACCTGTGTTTACTGGACAACGAATGTCTGATTAAACGTGGCCTTGCTGCAGCTCACACTGCAACAAATGCATGAAAGTGAAGCATGGATATGCCAACCAGTGTCTTCCTTCACGCTGTGGGAACAGGTGAAAGGATTCAGCTAGGAACCCAGTCTCTCTAGGCAGACAAATCCCTTTTCTCTAGGCTCTTCCACAAGTGACTGTTAAATGACTGCTCTGAGGCAGACACTTCAGTGAGCACTGAGCATCTAAAGTTAATGAGACTAAATCCACTTTCCTGGGGCTCCCATAGTCTAGTGGGGAAGTTGGATGCAACACCAGGTTGCAGGGCACCACGGCCTTCCTCTGTGAACAGCCTCCTAGGAAGGCAGTGGGGAAAATGGTTTAGCAAAGAAGGTTTAGGTTTAGGTGTATCCGTATTTGAATCCTAGTTTCAACACGTACTAGTTTCTCAGTGTAGACAGTGACTTCACCTCACTGAGCTTTAATTCTTCATGTGATTATGGGACAGCAGTGTCTTTACACATTATGGTTATTGGATGATCTGTGGAAAGACCTGGCACATGGTGCATCCAAGAGAAGGGGCGCGTCGCTATCTCTGTTTCCTACCTCCACCCGCCCCGCCCGAGGGTCCTGAGCTGCTCTCGCTTTGCCCCTCCTGTGCATCATCACCACATCTGAGACTGTTTTGCTCCCACCATTTCAGGTTGTGATTGTCAACAAAAATTAAGTCATTTAACCCTCTAAGTCTCAATTTCTCATCAGCAAAATGGAAATAAATGATTGTATTGAATTGCTATGGATGATAAATACGGCAATGGTTGAGAGAGTGCTTTGTGAACTATGAAGGCCCCTACATAGTTGTTCATTACCTGCGTCAAGAGACCCTCAAGAGGAAAGTAAAAGTGCTGAAAGAATTTTCCTGGGTTGTAGGTGCAGCTGCTCCCTCTGGTCTGAGTTATGTCTTTTAGGGTTATATTGCATATGTTTTGTTTTAAAAGATGTATTTTTTTCATAATATGAAAGCAATGCATCCTCATAGCATTGCATTTAAAAACAGTTTACTGCAGCACTCCTCACAATAGCAAAGACAGTGAATCAACCTAAATGCCCATCAGTGATAGACTGGATAAAGGAAATGTGGTCTATATACACCATAGAATGCTATACTACCATAAGAAAGAATGAGGTCACGTCCTTTACAGAGACATAGATGGAGCTGGAGGCCATTATCCTTAGCAAACTGACACAGGAACAGAAAAACGAACACCACATGTTCTCACTTATAAGTGGGAGCTAAATGATGAGAACACATGGACACATAGAGGGGAACAACCCACACTGGGGCCTATCGAAGGGTGGAGGGTGGGAAGAGGGACAAGATCAGGAAAAATAACTAATGGGTACTAGGTTTAATACCTGGGTGATGAAATAATCTGTACAACAAACCCCGTGACACAAGTTTACCTATGTAACAAACCTGCACTTGTACCCTTTAACTTAAAATAAAAGTTAAAAAAAAGAGAAAAAATGAAAAAGAGTTAAGAAATCCAAAGCCTTCTTTTATTCCACTCTACCCATCACATCCTGTTAGCAACCTTGTGCATTTCTTTCCATAAGTGCCATGTTTGGGTTTGATCTGTCTTGGTTATCAGGTTGAATAGCACTCTATTTACCCGTTTTAGAAAGCTCTGAAACCAGATGAAAGAGAATAGGGGAGAGAAGAGTGAAGTCAATGAAAGGAAGTGGGTAAACAGGTAGCTCCTGGTCTTTAGTGAGGTGTAACTAATACTTATGTTTCAACTCTTAATCTGAATATTAAAGGAGAAAGCCCCAAGGAGGTGAGTGATGTGTACTCCCTCCTGAAACCTTCTTCAGACAGGTAAGTACAGGCCTGTAAGTCCTCTAGCTCAACTCTCTAAACAGCCACTTTATCAGGTATAAAACTTGGGGGCACAGAGTGGAAAGAAAAAAAGAGGCTGAAAATGTTGGGGACTGGAGAGAATGTGTGTGTTTGTGATTGTGTGTGTGTGTGTGTGTGTGTGTGTGTGTGTGTGTGTGTGAGAGAGAGAGAGAGAGAGAGAGACAGACAGACAGGGGGAGAGAGCTTTCCTTCTGGGACTTTAAGAGAACATAGTAAGAAAACAACAGTGAACCTCAAAGACAAGCAAGAGAATGAGTGCATTCATCTGCAGGCAAATTCAGGAGAGTAAAAAGCAGGTCAGGAAAACAAAGGCCCTTGAGCTACCTTTAAAGATAACTCAAAGTGGAGAACTTCTGGAGTAAAGGATTTCTCCAGAGTCCTTAAAAGTCCATGGATTTGAATATTCTTTGCCTTTTCCTTAGTTCACAGGCCTAAACCAGGGGTCCAAGAAACTCCATAGGCCATGAACACAAGAAAACAGGAGAAGCTGTGGTTTGCTCTCCAGTGGAAATCAGATATTTCCATCACACGACAGTTGTTTTAGGAATTGAAAACTATCATTACTATTATATTCTAGAGGTTATTAATTCCACCACTAAGTCATTTTATTTAAAATGTTAATAAAATTCTATTAGTAGGTTATACGTTTTTTGTTGCTTTTAGTATTTAATACAATTGGTTTTACTTGTAATTATTTGCATTATATTTAATGTATTAAAAATAGTGCCTTGAAAAGAGTACAGAAATCAAGACTTCGTTCTAAAGAGACTATGGCATAAGAAAGTGAAGAACCCTTATCTCAGTGATAACAGGAGAGATACTGCAGAGGCTTCCAGAGACAGAGTCAAATAGTCCAGAAACTTTTGGTGGCCCGAAACAGAAAACATGACTCAGCTAAAACTGATTTAGCTACAAGGGTACGTAGTATCTCACATGCTTTAAAGTCAGAGGTAGGTTTGGCCTTGGGATAGCCTAGTTTTATTATATCCACCAAGGGGAAGAGTGACTCCTATCCTATTGACTTCTCTACTTTTCTATCTGTAGTGTCAATTTGGTGCCAAGATGATTCCTGACGGCCACAATACAACTTCCAAAGCAATTGGGCTACTTGCCTGTTTTGTTTTGTTTTGTTTTTTTCCTCCAGAGGGAAATAGAGAAACTCCTCTCCTATTTCTCTCTCTTTACAAGTGAGGGAGAATCTCCAGCAACTTTTCCTGGAGACTAGTTGGCCAGAATTTGGTCGCATGCCCATTCGTCAGCCAATAATCAACAAGAATAATTTAATTAGGAATGAAGACTTATGCTAGTTGGAACCACTCCTCCTTCCCCAGGGCTATTCTCCAAACTGCATAGTGTGGGAGTGAGAGGAATAAACCTTATGTGGACCTTCATGGAATCCATGGGCTTTGCAATTATCATATATATAATCTGTGGATTAATGTGTTTGAGATGCTGTATTTGATGGTTTAAACATCTGCCAGTGCATTCTGCTAAGAATAATTGCATGCACAAGTACCAGGAAGGGTGATGAATGAATGACCAAAGAGCTAGATATAGATTTAGAAAAAATATATGTGATTCATAGAAGTAGTAAGGGTTTGTACAGTTTTCCAGATGATATACTCCAAATAGGTTAGAAGCAAACTGTGACATTTAACCCCTGATCCATCAAGGTCTCTGGACAGAGGCTGGGGCAGCTAAAGTTTTAGGACAATGGCCTCCAACCATGAGCAACCTCTTTCATTTCTTCCAGTGTGCCTTACAAATGCCCATCATATTTTATGTACATGCCATGAAAAGACAGAGAAGGACTAACTTAGTAATTGAGAACAAAGACATTAGCAAGACTGTGTTGGTTGACATTTGATATTTGCTTGATATGCAACTCCTCTGTACTAACATATACTCATTTGTAAATGGGAATTAAATAACAATGATCATCTCACATGTCATGCTGGGTTTTAAATGCATTACTGCATGCCAACTATTGTTTTTAAATGTCTGGCACATATAAACATTATAAATCTTACTACAGATTAAACTTTTAAAAATCTCCCTGCTACTCCTTCCTCTAACTAGAAGACAAAGCAATGCAAACCTCTTACTTTTAAAAGTGACTTTAATTCAAAGGTATATGTTTTATTTGTTCAACAGATATTTTCAGAATATGTAATAAAATCTATGAAATAGATCAGTGCAGTCTTTTCACTAATAAATAGGCAGTTGCTGGGGTCAGACATAAAGTACCATGAAGTTTAAGACTGAACAGAACACAGATGCTCTTTTCTGTGCACACAGACATGCACACTACACAAACACATCTGCCAAAAGTAAAATAAACTCACAAACAAAAACTCACCATCAACAATAAGGACTGTATAAATAACCACATTTCAACCTGAATTCTCAGGGCCTCAGAGTCTGTGGGGCATAAATTAGATTGCATTGCCAGTAATTCCTACATATTATAGGTATTACAGGCTGACTTCCTATAGTCAGCCTTTTCCTCCCTATCCTAGCTTGCTACACTACAGACTTGAGAGAGAATTCCTTGGTAGCCAGGGGATGTCTGACATATACAGAAGAGCAAACATGCCAATGTTTCTCCTCTCTGTCTTCCATGATAGCTTCTTCCCTGTTCACATCTAAACTAGTGATTTTCTAGGACGCTTGGCTTCAAAGCTGCAAAGCTGTCGAGCAGCCAAAATAGCATTGCATTCCCTAGTGATGTCTGTGTGATAATGAAGGCCCCTCTTCTACATGTTGCATCATCCATTGTTATCTGGGCTCTGGGATGACACAGCTTGTGTCACCATCAAAAAGTTGAAATGATCCCTTAAGATTCTTTCTGCATTTTCTGTTTCTACAGTGGAGCAGACACCATTCTGCATTGCTAAGTCTTTCTCCATGAAATGTTTCTTCACAAACACACACAGGTACACATACACACACACACACCATACACACACACACACACACACCATACACACACACCACACACACACAGACACACACGTTTATTTCTGAAAATAAAATAGATAATCCATGGTTTAAAGGAGCAATCTGTATCTTTGTACCAACGTCCACACTGTCCCATCCCACCCTGTTTCCCTACTCAGGAAGCCCACCCTACTGTTGAGATAAAAATAACTGACTGCCGAAGCAGTGAGGGGTGAAAGAGAAGATGGTGATTCTAGGGAAAATTCAAAATGGCAGTTGCATCAGGCAGAGAGAAAAGTAGTCACAGGAGTCACAGGAGAAGGCATGTTGTTTTCTGCTAAGAGTGTTGAGGGTATGGAAAGTAAATTGACAACTGTTGATGGAGTAATGATGGCAGCATCTTCTAGGAATAGGTGGTGGTTCACGTAGCCATGGAGATGCCCCTGGAAGCGCCTCCCAACCAACCCTCATACATACCACACACACACACACACACACACACACACACACACACACACACACACACACACACACAAATACCTGAGCTTCTACTTCCTATCTTCTCTTCAGAATGAGTGATGAAGATGTTGGACATAATCCACAAAGGAATGAGCTGCATGTGACATTGATCTTGACATGTTAGTCACACATTGTCTCTGTTAATTCAGTCTTTCTCTGTTCCTGTATTTTCTCGTTTTACAAATACCCCAGTGTGAGAGAGGAGGGAAGCGCAGGCATGTTCTGTGCAACACATATTCCTGATATAGTTAATTTCAGATAATATGATAGTTTCTGAAGCTACTTGCCTTGAAAGCGACCAGCAGGCAAGCCCAAGAAGGTAGTTCCATCTACTGCAAGCAAGGCTGAGATTCCCTCAACTACAGCAGATGGTCACATTTTTGATTGATATTTTTAAAAAAAAAAAAAAATAACGACCACAGTTTGGAATCCTTCTCCTGTCTCTAGAAGGCTCACTTCTTATAGTATGATGAATAATCACTGCAGAGTATGACTAGGTGTGGATTCTGGAATGATGCTGCTATTGAGTTAAATGTGGAAACAAGTGACCCATTCATTATCAAGACACTCAGGAAAGCAAGTGAGTCATGGAAAATATTTGTCTTTGAATGAATGGGTTAATGTGCATATGTCTGATGTCTCCCAGATCAACCCCCAACTTGACTCCTCATGTGTGTTCAGGAATGACGCCTCACAGTGTTCTGTGTTGGGTCCAGCATCATGTTACCACCGTGCAGCGTCCATTGCTGATGTCCATCATGGAGCCTCTGTCCTGCTGAACACAGCTGTTCTGCCCTACTGATCACTGCTTTATCTCTATCCAGCCCTGGGGAAGAGGGTGAGAGTGCTAATACATCCACTCATAAAAATATACAGAAGTGACTTAATCTTCCTGGGTCTTTGCCTTTGCTTCCTCCACTCTAAAGTACAGAAAATATCAATGGGTAGCATTTATTAAACATTCATTCTGTGCAGGCACTTTCCCAAGCATTTGCAAGTGTTAACTCATTTAATCCTTTTCTTCGAGTTGTGGTAAGATTAAGCGAATCAATACATGTAAGTGCTTAGAACATTGTACAAAATGTAGTAAGTTCTCATTTTCTGCTATGACTGCTACTCTGATGACTATAACTTCTCTTGTGGTTTTTGGATTAGCTTACTAGAGCTGACATAACAAAGTACCACAGATGGGGTAGCTTTAAAAACACATGTTTATTTTCTCACAGTTCTAAAGGCTGGAAGGTCCCGGATCGGGGTGTTGGTAGGGTTGATTTCTTCTGAGATCTTCTGCTTGTAGCTAGCTGCCTTCTCCTTCCTGTATCTTACAGGGTCTTCCCTCTGTCTGTGTCCAAATTACTCCTTCTTATAAGAACACCAGTCATATGGTGTTAGGGCCCACCCCATTCCCTCATTTTAATTTAATTATCTCTTTAAAGATATCATTGCCAAATATGGTAACATTTTGAGGTGATGAAATTAAGGGCCTCAACATAGGAATTTTGTGAGGACATGATTTAGTGCTTAACAGATATAGTACATGCCTTTGCCCTTATTTTCCTACTATGAAATTCTAGAGATGACTTTACATTAAGATTGCAATGAAAGTTGAGATGGCAAATGATAAAGAAGGGAAATACAGAAAATGGCTTAAAATGGACCAGGTGTGGTGGCTCACACCTGTAATCCTGGCACTTTGGGAGGCTGAGGTAGGCAGATCACCTGAGGTCAGGAGTTTGAGAGCAGCCTCACCAACATGGCGAAACTCCATCTCTACTAAAAATACAAAAAAATTAGCTGGGCATAGTGGCAGGTGTCTGTAATCCCAGCTATTCGGGAGACTGAAGCAAGAGAATCGCTTGAACCCGGAAAGTGGAGGTGGCAGTGCGCGGAGATCATGCCACTACACTCCAGCCTGAGCAACAGAGCCGGGACCCCATAAAACAAACAAACAAACAAAAGCCACCTCAACATGACTTAGAAACTATGTGGCTATGTTTAGCCTAGACCACCTTGAGGATTCCCTAAAGACTGATTCTGTCTCCATTTTATCCCGTAGCCCATTACTTTCTTATCTTTTGTCTTCTAGTTGATATTAACACACGACCATGAGGCTGCAGAGAAAAAAAAGAATGACTGTTTTCTAATAGTATTTTACAGTCATCTTCTCCAGTTCTGATTCTTCAACTCACGCCAAAGAACTTCCCAGAATGATGAAGAGGATGAGTGTCCATTTCCTTCATGAAAAATCCATTTGGAGTTTGTTCTTTGACCAAATGCTATCTGAGTAAACCTTGGTAGAGCATTCTGAATTATTCTTAATTTAACATAATTATCAATGTGAAACATGCTTCTACAAGTAGTTTATATTTCCCTCTTATCTTTGGAAAATTATTTAACATTACTATTTTTTATTTTCTGCACGTGGTTTCATTTTCTTCAAACCTGTTTTCCTATCCCTAAAAATGTTTTCAGTCATGCTGTTTAACTTTTTTGTTATTGCTCTTGTTGCTTCAAATGTGGCTGCCATTTTTTTTCCAGCAGTTTTGTATTTCTCATTTATTTTTAAATATCTATTCTCACTCTTTAACCTCCTTCTATTACATTGTCAGTTTTTTTTTCTTTAATATCTAACATTTATTCTTTTAAATTTTTTTTTTAAGAAAACTGTTTTCAAATGATTCTGGTGACTGATCCTTTGCTGTTTTCTGGAGTAATTCTGAGAAGTTTCAAGTGTTTTATTTTGCCTACATTCCTTTCATCAACACTATTATTTTAATTTCATAATTGAGACATATGCTCTTAGTCACTTATTTTCTATTACATGTGTTTGAAACGTGTAGAGAATGGTTTCTTCTGAGCCAGTTATTTGCTCTCAGCAAGTGGGAAAGCTGGCAGAAGGCAAAGTGCTGAGAAAGTCAACAGCTTACATTTTGATTAATGGCCTTAGCCATTATTCAAACAATGCCCTTTGGCCTAAGGGCATGTGTTTCCCCAGTTTGAAGATTCAAAAGTTTTTAGGGCTCATAGTGAAGTTCTGGAAGCCACAGTTTTCCTCTGTTATCTGATTTTCTGCCCTTTCTAGATTGCCTCTATGTGGCTACATCAACAATACTATTGCTAATAAAGTTGGCGGGATTTCTGGCTTCTTTCTGCTTCATTTCCCAAGCTTCTCTGGGGTCTCTTCTATCCATTCAGCCTTCTTATACATCTTTATCTTGTGTACTAATTAAAAGATCATTGGAGGGGTCTTTCCACACTACGACATTTATTTCGGAGAAGTATACACCTGGCCGTATATTTGAAAACTCTCTCATTTCCCCCCTTTTAATATACTGTCTTTCCATTATCATTTATAGTTTGTGATCTGTAGTTGTGGTAGCGTCTTGTGCCATTAAACAGCAAATGGTATTTTCATTTTTTATTTTTTCTAAAATTATTTTGAGGAGTGTCAAGGGAGGAAAGTGGCTACAGATGTCTTTACTTCACCATATTTAATTAGCCCACCCACTATTCACTCTTACGCTTAAATCCCTTGTTTTAAAATCACATGACTCCCAAATATGTTTATTTCTATTGAGGTGTTTATGTAATACCACATTTCTTCCCACCGAGGCACTTAGTCTATTCAAAATGAATGACTTAATAAATGGTAATACTAGACATGGAAAATCAATGGCCATGTCTATTTAGAGGAACATGGAGAGAAGGCACTACTTTTTTTCTCAGTCTTTCATGGTGTAGTGAAAACTATAAGCTTAATGAAGGCAAGAGCCTTCTTTCTTTCTTTTTTCTTTTTTTCATTATTTGATGTAAAACCAGTCCTTAAGTTAATGCATGGGACATAGCAAGTTCTTGATAAATTTATATTGAATTGATGAATTACATCACTGCCTGTGGGTTTACTGACACCTTAGCTCTACATTAACTACAAACAACGTCAGAAAGAAAAACAACAAATACAGTACTACAATGCAAAAGAGAAATTATAAGCTTAGATTAATCTAAAATCTCTCTCTCTCTCTCTCTCTCTCACACACACACACACACACACAACCGAGCGCGCGCGCACACACACACACACACACACACAAACACACAAACACAAAAATAATTTTAAAAACAAAAAAAAATGTATTACCTAAAAGTGATAAGCACTGTTTTCTAAATTGGGCATATATTAAGTAGAAACTTGGATCAAACTATTTCTTTGTTTTAAGGAAAAGAAAAATAATAATAGGCTCTTTAGTTATAACAACAACAAA
>CAUYQU010005552.1:0-11910 GCA_963574635.1 Cheracebus regulus
TTCCAGCACTTTGGGAGACCAAGGCGGGTGGATCACAAGGTCAGGAGTTCGAGACCAGCCTGACCAACATGGTGAATCCCCATCTCTACTAAAAATACAAAAATTAGCTGGGTGTAGTGGCACGTGCCTGTAATCCCAGCTACTCAGGAGGCTGAGGCAGGAGAATTGCTTGAACCCGGGAGGTGGAGGTTGCAGTGAGCCGAGATTGCGCCACTGCACTCCAGCCTGGGTGACAGAGCAAGACTAAGTCTCAAAAAAAAAAAAAAATCACCTTACATTTTGAAATATAGTACAACTACTCTGGTAACAAGAATACTTTTAAAACAATTCTTATAGAAAACAAATACCTTAGATAATTGTGTGGCACATTAGACTGCTCAAAGAAACAGCAAAGATGAAAAATAATGTACAAGAATTATAGTCCCTTGTTTATAGAAACCATCCAAATAAAATATTTTCCCTAATTTTCCTTGCTTCTTATAATTTATTAGCAGAGATGAATTACAAGAAGCAGAATGCACCATTTTTTGGTTCTTGGTTGTAGCTGCCAGCTTAGTTCATGACTATATATATAAAGCAAATATGATTATGCTCACAAGTTCTGGAATGGGAAAAAACCCAGATAGCTCTAAAATGTTTCTCTATCCTTGCTTTCAAGTCATGACAAAAAAATTCACAGCAGTTTAAAGGATGGTGAAAGACTAAACATAGGGCTCACTACAATAGAGATTCATTTTACCTACTACACTCCTATAGTAAAAACTGTAGTAAGTATGATATTATATTTAAGTAACATTCTATAGTAGGCTGTTGGAGCAAATACAGCATTTAACAGGTTCATTTACAGACCAGGCATGGTAGCCTTTAGACAGAACATCTTATTTTCACACTCTTGAACATGTAACCTTTAAAAAAAAACCAAAAGGAACAAGTAATTTATGACAGCTGGCCAGGCACTTAATTTGGGGAAAGAGGAGGATTTTGAGGTAAACTAGAATTGTTTTCAGCAATCACAAACATGGCCTAAAAACTACTTTTTACACCACACTGAAGTTATTCAGCTTTTAAGTCTGTCACTCTTTTGTGCCAAAATTCACTCCTAGGTCTAACTTTTTTTTTTTAGACGAGTCTTGCTTTGTCACCCAGGTTGGAGTGCAGTGGTGCGATCTCTGCTCACTGCAACCTCCACCTCCCGAGTTCAAGCAATTCTCCTGCCTCAGCCTCTCAAGTAGCTAGGACTACAGGCGCTGGCCACCCTGCCTGGCTAATTTAACTTCTTAAGAAGCTATTCAAGGAACATACTCAAGTCTGAATTTTGGCCCCATTTAGAAACTTCTGTGCTTAGAACATACTTGAGAAAACTGTAAGTACATACATACAAAGGCTATTTATTGGCACAAGTGCCCAAGATGAGTAACTATCTTTCTCCCTAATTTCACATCAAATTTAATAGGTTTATAAGAAAAAATATCAAACTGCCACAGAAAACAAACAAACAAAAAAAAGAACAACAACAACAACAAAAAAAACTGAGGTGATAAGCCTCAGGAAAATTAGAGTAACACTGCCCCAGAAGGAGCAAAAACAGAAAAGCAGAATTTCCATTTACAAATGACAGTACTGTGAAAGCTCCCAGAATTAGCAGTAAGGAGCACAACTCTCCAGGTACGTTATATTCTGGGCACAGAATATGTTCCTTCTTTTTGGAGTTTCAAGGTAATATGACATTTGCGTAATAAATGAAAATTCATAATATAGAAGATGGAGGACCTCAATAAGTATTTAGATATTAGAAGACAGGAACAAAGTGGCCATTTTGGAATTAGTCTTTTATCAAAAGTTATCCAATCCTATTTTTCATGAGAATTACCAGGGTATTATCTGCAAATGAAAATGGCAAACCTCCAAATCCTCATAACTATCAATTAATTATATCTTCCATTTCTGTCTCAACAATTTTAACTTCCTGTTTTGAACAAACTCATCAGCTCAGATTTATCAACATCTTGTTTTAAACCGTTCAAAGAACATTATGAATAAAGAAAATTTAAAACATTTTTCAGCTGAGACATCCTCATTCTTAAATGAGAATACTGGTTTAATTTAGAGTTTATACATGGCTAAAAGAAAAAAAAAAGGTCTAAATACATGATACCAAGTTTTCCAGTCATGGTAAAGGGCTTGTGCTAACTGACCTCTTCTTTCCTTGCAGGGCTAATTGCAGGCACTCAGCAAAATTACTAGCTGGAGTTACTGGTGCAATGAGCAAATGTAGAAGAATTTCTTTCTCTGTGATGCTAACTGGATTTTTCAAGTTTTGAAACTATGACCCTGGTCCATTAGCACCATGCTTTACTCAACTGCAATAATCAAGCTCCTATTGCTGTGGGGGGAGGTGTAGAAGGTGGGGTGAGAAGGGGATTGAGGGCAATTATATACATCATTAAGATACCATGATATACAGTGAAAATGTAATTTGTTAATATACTATATTTGAGGTTTGAAAATCACTGGTCACAGCTATTAAATAACAATGCACCAAAGTTTTACAATATTTGAACACCTGCAAATGTAGAGCTTTCTGGTATGACTCAAATTTGAATACAAATAGAAGTTCATTGAATATTAGGCTTATCAGTAAGCTAGAGGAAACAAATATATTTTATAGGTAGTAACCTATGAAAAAAGTGGAGATTAGGTAAAAATTAAGTGAAATTATTCATATGCTTTCAGTTTCATCTTTCTCCTGGGAAAGCCCCAAAACAGGCCTCTGGAAAACCAACTTTATACATGTACAAAATGGCATCTGCTCTCATATAGATATAGCTTTCCCTCAATGGTAGATAAGTTCACAGACATATCTCAGACATTCATTTTCATGCATAAAGATTTTTGAGACATCTATTCCACTGAAATATTATCAAGGAAGTCTACAAACCACTTCTAGAAAAAGGCACTTCACTGTGAAAGTTGGATTTGATTATATGAAAGCTGAGAAGACTAGGATAGACTCAAAATTCAGTATTCATTTTTGTATTTATGAATCTAGAGCAGATGCCAGTTTAGAGAATACAGCCGATAACATTACAAACCAACCAAACAGTAATAATAACTATATTCTTGGCAAAACAGTAATTTATGACATTTCTCCAAAAATTAACATAGTTCTAAGTTCAACAGTAAAAAGAAAAAAAAAATCACCAGCAGTTGCTACTTTAGAGCTCAAGACACTGTTTTCAATAGAATTTCATGTTTGCAGTTTGGTTCTGTTTCAGACATGAACTGCTTTTCAGACGAAATGCCTGCGGTGGCAGAAGTGTGTTTGTGTTATGGAATAACCCAGGGCAGAAAAGCAACAGGGAGTAACAAGAGGTGCATTTTTCTGGTCAGACAGCCAAGTGAGGAGGTAGTTATTCTGAGAACTTCTCAAATAGAGAATATTGTACTAAACTACTGAGAGTTGGGGAAGTAGCAGGAGCTTCTCTGTGAGACTAAAGATAGCAACAGGAATACTTCTCCTCCAGGGAAGTCAGGACCAGGGTGTCAGTGCAGCTGAAATAAAAATGAAATTTGTGTAAGTGACACATTCAGAGTATAAGAAAAACAAGTATATCAAATTAACCAGAATGAGAATACATTTCCAAACTACCTTGAAAGTGGCTCTTTTCTGATAGAACTTTAAAAGTATCTGTAAGAAAAGAACACAAACCATGTCATTATCTAGTTTCAAAGTAGTGATGCTTCAAATTCCTGGTCATTGCCAGGAATAGGTAAGCCTACATTTCATAAATAATGTCTTATAATTTCTAATGTTATCAAAAATATAAAGATACCTGTAGAATAATTAAATGTTTTAAATACTTTAGACCTCAGTACTTTCAGAGAGAGTGCCATAAGGAAAATATGCAGAAGAGCATAAGCAGAGACTCAAATAACATACAGACAATAACACCAACACTCCTCCAAACTGCCCAAATACTAAATACTAAGACTTATAATGATGTCAAAAAACCGTGTGCTCACCTTGTTACATCACCACACATGGCAATCCCATACAACCCTGAGTCCCATCATCACTGCTGTTGAGCTTTTTCATTCGGTACTGGCGTATTTCTCTTACCAGTGTGTAAAAAGCATCTTCAACACCCTATAAAAGGAAAAAATGAAAAACAAGAGAGACTCCTCAACGGACACAATCCAAATTGTAAGCTCTCTCGCATTTGTACTGTCTTATGTGGACATATGATCAATTACTAAATGAATAGCTGATAAAATAAAATATGGTGATTTAAGGAAGAGGACACTAAATTTCACATTCCTGTTGAATCACACGAACAGGTGGATATAAAAATGGTACATTTTGTCAAATAAACACTCAGTCAAAGGAAAAGGGTAATGTGAGACATACGGAACAGAACTACCAGATCTAACAACTCCATTCAGGAGGTTTAAGCCCTAAACAGGGGCTGGTGTTGACAGAGAAAGAACTAATGTTTATCAATATTTTTAGTCAAGGATCTTCACTAGAAATATTTGTGGATATTAATGAAGGAGTAAACATGCCATACTAGAATATTACTAAGTTCATTTTGGGTTTAAACAAGTGATAAGAAAAAGAACACTACTAAAAAATGCCTAACAACAGGCCAGGTGCTATAATCCCACACCTGCAATCCCAGCACTTTGGGAGCCCCAGGTGGGAGGATCGCTTGAGGCCAGGAGTTCAAGACCAGCTTGGGAAACATGGTAAAACCCCGTCTCCAGTAAAAGTACCAAAATTAGCTGGGCATGGTGGTATGCACCTGTAGTCCCAGCTACTTGGGAGGCTAAGGCAGGAGAATCGTTTGAACCCGAGACTCGCCTAAAAAAAAAAAAAATGCATAACAACAAAGAATATGAATGTAGATCACATCTCTATCAGAGTTAATCAACTGGTGTTCTCTGCCTAGAGCAAACCCTTGCACAAGTGCTGAATGCTATACCATACCTGTCTGGTCTTGGCTGAGGTTTCAATGAATGGAATCCCATAACTCTTGGCCAGTTCATGGGCCTGTTTTGTATCAACTGTCCTTGTTGGCAAATCACACTTGTTTCCCACTAGCACCATAGGTACATCATCCGAGTCTTTTACTCGCTTAATCTGCTCCCTGTAAAAATGAATATATTATCAGAACATAAGAAAAACAAGATTAGTCTGGGAGAAGTGGCTCATTCCTGTAATCCTAGCACTTTAGGAGGCCGAGGAGGGCAGATGGCTTGAACCTAGGATTTGGAGACTAGCCTGGGCAACATGGCAAAACCCGGTCTCTACAAAAAATATAAAAATTAGCTGGGTGTGGTGGTGCATGCCTGTGGTCCCAGCTAATTGGGAGACTGAGGTGGAAGGATCACCTGGGCCCAGAAAGGTCAAGACTGCAGTGAACCAGGACTGTTCCACTGCACTCCAGCCTCGACAGCAGGAAAAAAAGTAAGAAAAGAAAGTGAAGACAAAAAAGAGAAAAGAAAAGGAAAGGAAAGGAAGGAAGGAAGACAGGAAGGAAAGCAGGCAGACAAGATTTCAGAAAGGAATAAATGGCTAGAGCAGACTAGCAAATTTTATATAGCCCTATTAACTTCTAATATTTTCAATTTTTCCTACCACTTAAGAGAAGATGTTGTATACTAAGGAGACTGCTTTAGATTTGCTGCAGCAGCCATCAGGAAGCCATAAGTACAAATTTACCTTCTTCTGGGAGCAGACGGGTATTTTATCCTGATACATGCCCTAGTTAGGCTCCTGGATTCTCCCAAGCGCTAGGCTCTGGATTTAATTGGCAGCTAAAAATCACCCCTTAGATTAAGGTCTAAAGTATAAAAAGTAAAGCTCACTGCTGCTAAATAACTAGGCATGATAGTATTTAATGGAGGACAGTCTATCACTTTTCAAGATGGGTGGTGCTCAAACATTTTCCGCAAACAAACTGTAGATGAAGCTAGGCATGGTGACTTCTGCCTACAGACTTAGCATTTTGGGCAGCTGAGGTGGAAGATCGCTTGACCTAGGGTCTGAGACCGGCGTGGGCAACACGGCGAAACCTTGCTTCTACAGAAAATACAAAAATTAGCTGGGTATGGTGGCATGTGTGCCTGCGGTCCCATCTACTCAGGAAGCTGAGGTGGAAGGATCCCTTGATCCGAGAGGCTGAGTCCTGAGAGTGTCATGCCACTGCACTCCAGCTTGAGCAACAGAGCAAGACTCCGTCTCAAAAAAAACTAAAACAGGCTGGGCGCGGTGGTTCATGCCTGAAATCCCAGCATTCTGGGAGGCCGAGGCAGGGGGACCACCTGAGGTCAGGGGTTCTAGACCAGACTGGCCAACATGGTCAAACCCCATCTCTACAAAAACACACACACACACACACAAAATTAGCCAGGCATGATGGTGGACACCTGTAATTCCAGCTCCTCTGGAGGCTGAGGCAGGAGAATCTCCTAAACCTGGGAGGTGGAGGTTACGGTGAGCCACTGCACTCCAGCCTGGGCAAGAGCAAAACTCCATTTCAAAAAAAGAAAAACTAAAACTATAAAATAGAAGTCCAAGCTATAAAACAGAAAACACAAGAACTGCTCTTAGTAAAGGGAGGTCTATGCTTCAGCATCTAGAACTCCTGACTGACAGCACTCCCTTCAATGACATGTAAGACACACAGCTGGGAAACTACTTGTTTAGACTGTCTTGACCAACAAGATCCAACAGAACTTTCTGTGATAATGGAAATGGTCTATATCTGTACTGCTCAACATGGTAGCCACTAGTAGCTACTGAGCATTTGGTGGTTAAGAAACTAATTTTTAAATTTTACTTAATCTTAATTAACTGTAAAGAACCACGTACTGCACAGTACTGTTCTACACTCTACTCTTGGATTACCCACCAAGTTCTCTATCTGAACTGCATTCCACTGGCTATTTGCAAAACTGTGCTTGATGGCGGTAGCCTACATTAACAGATAAGACAGCCTTAAGTACCTGGACCATGCCACTGTTAGGTTACTACTGATTTGTACATTAAACAAGCCTCTTTGAGGATCCATAGGAAAATTTCCTTCTAGTAGCAGTATAATTCTGCCTCTTCTGAGCAACTGACTGCTTTCAGTATGCAAATACTGAATCTTTTAGCTACTTCCCTTTTCACAACAGTGACCAAATTTGTAGTCCACCTTTAGAAAGTCATTGGAGCTTCAGGCACAATCACAGAATATACCCACTCCTAAATTTGTTTTATTTCCTTTACCCTTATTTTTTGTCTCACTTAAGTCTACTTTTCATTAATTTTATCTTGCTTTACTATATGCCTTTTGATAAGATGTTTTAAATACTCTTTGGTTTAAGGTAAGGCACACAGAAAAATGAATAAATGCCTTGTAAGAAAAAAATGACTTCTAGAAATTCAACAAACATTATTAGATGCATGCCAAGTGTGGGAATTTTATTAAGTATTACTATTACTTTTAGACAGAAAAAATGAGAAGCACGACAGGTTAGGAAAAGAACACTGGAATTCAGTTTTGGACCAATCTGCTTTTGAAAGCAGACATCTTCACATGGACGGAAAATAAGCCAGGACTCAAGCCTTCAGGCAGAACATTTAAGTAGCATTTACTGTGTGCCAGGTACTATTCTGAGTGATCTACATATTTATTAAAACTCTAATCATCCCAACAACTCTATGAGGTAGGTATTATTATCTCCGTATTATAGGTAAGGAAAGCCACATAGCCCCAAAGTCACATCGCTAATAAATAGAGCTAGGTTGCAATCCAGGTAGAGTTGCTATTCTTTTGTTTTTCTTTTTTCTTTTTTTTCCTGTGGCTCTAGCCAAAGACGACTTGCTATTCTTAAACATTATATTATTCTGTTTAAGAACACTGTGCTAAGAAAAAGGAGCTTTGGGTTTTTGGTCCTGGCTCTACTACTAATAACAATTCTGACTCCAAAACCTAACAAACCATCTTCTGTTTCTGATTCCGTAAAATAAGAATATTGTACTGGAATGTTTATGGTCCAACCTAGCTTTGAAACTTTATGTTCTATGGACAAAGTCTATCTTTATGTTCCTTTGCTTTGGTTTCATTTTTAGGTACTTTCATCTTTTCTTTGGAGACAGGGTCTTGCTCTGTTGGCTAGGCTGGAGTGCGGTGCAGTGATGATCCTCCCACCTTTGCCTCCCGAGTAGCTGCCACCATGTCTGACTAGTTTTTTAAATTTTTATTTGTGTAGAGGACAGGGTCTTGCTCTGTTGCCCAGTCTGGTCTCCAACTCCTGGTCTCAAAGTGATTCTTCCACCTTGGCCTCCCAAAGTACTGACATTCCATGTGTGAGCCACTATGCCTGGCCCATCTTTGACATTACATACTGAAAGATGTTCCTTGGAGATGTTTTCCTCTCTGAAATTCCTTTGTGATCTCCAATTACAACAACTATAGTTCCGAACCATTCCCAGTAGCAAGCTTCACTTATGTATTACACTCTCGTGGAAGCCATGTTTCTCTCTCCTGGATTCTCCCTCTGGAGTCCCCTTCCACACTCTCTCGTGGAAGCCTGTCTTCCCCTCCTAAACTCCATCTCTCTCTATTCCCTTCCACTCAGTGTGGCAGCTGCTCTCCTCTCCTGGATTATTCCACTTTCTGGATTCTCTCACTCAGCGTGAGATTTAGCTGTTTCTCTCCTCCTGTTTCTCATAAAAAAAAAAAAAAAAAAAAAAAAGCTCCATCTTCCCTAGTGTGGTATCCTCATTTCCCTATAAAGCTTCGGAACACAAAGATCATCCTTTCAGAGAAAATAATGCTCCTAGTACCTGTAGAGGTTAATATCTGCAAATGACTTGCTATTATTGATGGCAAATACACAGAGGAAGCCTTCGCCTGTCCTCATGTATTGGTCTCTCATGGCACTGTACTCTTCTTGTCCAGCTGTATCCAGTATGTCCAACAGACAGGTTTCACCATCTATTACCACCTGTTTTCTGTAAGAATCCTGGGGGTGTGGAGAATAAGGGGGCAGGAGGGGAAGGAAGTTCAATATTTATTAAAAAAACCCACAAAGAATACAATGTATTTGCCAAGGTTAAATAAGTTTCTAACTATTCAAGCCCATTTCTGCCTATCTGGTTTGTCCCTCAAATTGCTATTATATAATCACAAACAAAAAGTATCCAATGTCACCCTAAGTAAAAAACAACAACAACAACAAAAACACCAAATTCTATATGCCTGAAGAAAAGAAATGAGTTACTCTGTTCCTGGAAAAGATTAAAAAAACAAGGTAACTCAAATGACAACTCTACTGCAGCCAGGAGGCTACGGATTAAGAAGCTAGTGTATTTCACTAAGCTAGGAACTGGACTGTTTCATTTGTGCTGTTTAAGAAATCTAAACAAAACCTCTACCAATTAGAACCTGGCCCTATATACATTATTTGTGTTTATGACTAAATCTACAAATACCTTTTGTTTCAGAGAAGGTTATAACACCAAATATTTTTTTCTCTCATGCAGATGTACCTTTAGGAAATATTCCTGAATCAAATTCTTAAAGGTTGCAAACAAAGTACAGTTATAATTAATTTCTCAGGAAGACAGACATGAATAGATCATATAAAAAATTTTCATTTTGGTTTTAAGGCAACAGGCCTTTCATTTGTGTTTTAATAATGTCATCACACTTGGAAAACTCTTCAGTATTAGAAGTGCTCTGTACTGTTATCTGGGTGGTGGCTACACCAGTATATAAAAATGCAAAAAGCACTGGGCTGTAGGCATAAGATTTATGTATTTTACTAATGTAAATTGCTAAATAAAATATTTTTAAAAGTAATTAAAATATTAAACATTTAATATAAAATATTAAAGCTGTTAAGCCTGAAATAAAGATTTTGCCAAGGATTACCAACGAATTTTTTATAGTGGCTATATTAAGAGTTAGTTTGCATCAATTACACTAGTAGCCAGATGGTAGGGAGGCCCAGTGTTAAAATAATCTCTAAAGTTAGACATTTCTAAACTGAACAAAATGACAAAACCCTTTATTTAAAGAGCCTTAGATGCCACTTACTGAAGACAATCTGTACTATGAACTCTCACAGTAACAATAGAATACCTAAGTACTATTACATAGTCCTTTACCATTCATAAATAACTTAAATATATTATTTAATTTTCCATAACATCCCTGTGTGGTAGGCAGGACAAGTTTGTAGCAATTTAATACATGATGAAAATGAGGCTGAGAGAGATTCATTTGCTTAATAACACACAAGTAAATTAACTGGAAACAGAGACCCAAATCCTAGGCATAAAGACTAAAAATCTCAATTTCTTGTGACTCCAATCATCTGGTCTCAGCTGCTTCAACTAGCTAATAAATAAAAACTGAAGAAC
The DNA here is from genome assembly GCA_963574635.1 of Cheracebus regulus. Classification (NCBI taxonomy): domain Eukaryota; kingdom Metazoa; phylum Chordata; class Mammalia; order Primates; family Pitheciidae; genus Cheracebus; species Cheracebus regulus. The sequence continues at coordinate 10,418 of CAUYQU010005552.1, forward strand.
ACTCAGATCTCTGAATCCTTTATCTCCATCCTATTATCTCCCATACAGACAGTCTTGCTACTATGGCCTGTGTTTCTCATGCAATAGAGCTGTCATATATGAAGAAACTCATGGATGAACTCAACACTGAATTTGCAATAGTTTACATAACTCTTAAAAACTGGAAACGTTTTAGAAACTTCAGCAGCTAATAAAAATGAACTGTTCCTATAAGCACGGAAAGCTTATTGTGTATCTGAATGCAGTACCCAAAACAACTTTTTACTTTCTCTCCTTTTATTTTTTTCATAAAGAATATGGGTAAAGATGATCCGATAAGTGAGACAGGGTCAGGTCAGCGGGCTACCACTGGGCCTCACCTCTATGGTGGGATCATATTCATCTACAAAGTGGTTCTGGATCAGCTGGATTGTCAGTGCGCTTTTCCCAACACCACCTGCTCCAACCACCACCAGTTTGTACTCAGTCATTTCACACCAGCAAGAACCTGTTGGAAACCAGCAATCAGGGTTAATTGACGGGCCACAGTTACAGTACTTTAAAGCTTTCTATAATCAATGGAAACGAAAACCTGAGCGTGACCTTCCATTTGGTTCTTAAAGTGATTCGGGAACACAAAAATACCAGACTAATTAACGTCGGCCTCACATTTCTGGAGTACAGTCTTCTAGCAACCCCCACCCTTGGCTATTTTTCAACAGTCCTTGGGCCCCGCCCTCAGCCTAAGCAATGGAAATCCCCCTTCCTATTACTCCTTTAAGCCTTTTCAGCTCTAGCGGGCAGCCTCCAGGCCGTAACTCCTTTTCATTCTCCCTTCCGTCTCCAAAGATCTCCCCACATAGACACCAAATGGAAGGACCCCCCCGCCCAAGGCCTTTGTCTCCAGCTGGTAGATTTTGCTCAATTCCTGGCATCAGTGAAACGCCTGAACATTCCACAACTAAAAGCTGAACACTATGCATGCGAGAACCTTACCTTAAGCTCTACTGCCTCTGCTTTGGACAGATTTGGGACCACAGCTGGGAAAAATGTTGGAGACCCCGGAACCGCCATGAACAGCCCCCACCAGGGAGCGGCACTTCCGGCCCCGCCCGCTACGTAATCAGTCGGCGCCCCAGGCGCCTGAGTCCCCGCCCTGGCCACGTGGGCCTCCGAACCAGGAGTCACGCGGCAGGCCGCACCCACACCCTCCCCCGCCCCCCGCCACGGGACGTTTGAATAATGAAAGCGCTAGGTGCTAGTGTCTCAAAAATCAGTAAAACTTTATTCGCTTCCATTCTTTCGCCATTAACAGAAAACTGGAGAAAGCAAAAATGTTTTGTGTTACAAAGATAAACGGCCTCTTTACCCAGAGATCAAAACCTCAAACGACAAGGGGGAAGATAAAAGAGCCCTCCCCCACATCCCCTGAGCTGACCCTTGTCTTCTTAGACAAAGCCTTCAGTCCACTGGCCAGGGACCCTGTATATGGCCAATTCAAGAAGAGGGCCAAG
>CAUYQU010005554.1:0-16865 GCA_963574635.1 Cheracebus regulus
TCCTTTCTTCTGTTTGATCAATTTGGCTTTTAAAATTGTTTATGCTTCACCAAGTTCGCATGCTATGTTTTTCTGACTTTATTTTTGTTTTCTTGATGAAGCTATGTTTAACTATGCAAAATAACTTTATTATCAAATTACACATTCAGATAGAACCAACAGCATTAACTATAAACTACTTTTCTTAATTTTCTCCTTTTGATTTCAAATTGGTTTTTATTATTTATTTAGAGAAGGGTCTTTCTATGTTGCCCAGGCTGGAGTACAGTGCTATTCACCGGCATGACCATGACATATTACAGCTTTGAACTCCTGGGCTAAAGTGATCCTCCTTTCCCAGCCTCCATATCAGCTGAACTATAGGCATGCACCACGATGACTAGCTTTTAAAAATCTATCTGCAATTCACTAGGTATATTTTATTCAGTGACATATATCAGGAAAGTGCATTGTTTCATTAGTCTCTTTTGTTAAATAGTGATAGTTCCAGGTGACAGAGTGAATGTTTTGTTGGATGACTGCAGATACATATGAATCTATTTGAAAACCTCCAAATCATCAAAATTAATCATGTATTTTTTTGGTGATGTTCTCATATAAATTTTGCAGATTTTACAGTATGTGTTACCAGACTCTCAGAGGAATACTCTTATTTATTAGTCTTTGGCTACTTCATTCACTGTTATAAACAACTCAATGAATTGATTATCTTTGTAGGGATGTCAAATATATAACTGGTCTGTTGCCTTAAAATTTGACCATACTACCTTGTATCTAATTTACTCAAATAACTATTTTAAGTCAAATTATGGAGAAATAAATAATCCTCAAACATAAATTTTAGAATGGAGTTTTCTCTCAAAAACTTAAACCTCTGAGACCCTTATTGCCTTTTAATGTTACAAAATGAAATTTAAACTCGGCTTCAATAAATACTTTGTAAGTCTTAACTCTCTGACAAATAATATTTTATATGCCTATGGCAAAAGAGTATGTATGCTTCCTCATAGATTCTTCTGAGACCATGTTTGTCTGAATCTCTTTACATATTATTGTGAACTATGGAAGTTGAAATAATATTAACTTTCAAAGTGGAAACGTATATGATGTAACAAGTTTGAATTAATCATTTATTTTCTATAAGAAAACATCAACACCAATTAATTTTGGAGACACAAAGGTAATACTCACCTGAGAATTTTAGTTTTTTTTAAAGAGATACAGGAGATAAAATTAAAGGTACAGTGCCTTTTTAAGATAGGCTATTGTCAATTATATCACTCTGTATACCATTGTGTACTCATAGCTTAGCTTCCACTTAAAAGTGAGAACTTGCAGTATTTAGTTTCATATTCCTGACTTATTTCACTTAGGTTAATGGCCTCCAATTCCATCCAGGTTGCTGCAAAAAAAAGCACAATTTCATTCTTTTTTATAGCTGAGTAGTATTCCATGGTGTCTATATACTACATTTTCTTTATCCACTCATCAGCTGAAGGACACTTAGATTGATTCCATATCTTTGTAGCTGTGAATTGTGTTGCAAATGGAAGGCAAGCACTATCCTAGATGCACAGCGACCTTTTTATTTGATTGTTTTATCTGGTTAAATTTTTGGCGAGGCACTTTAGGATTTTAGTTATTACTGGATAACTTAACTGAGTATAAAGAGATATGCTGTACATACAGTAAAAATGTGGGAGATTTCTGAAGGGAATATTTCTTACCACAAATTCAAAATTTGAATTTTGAAAGAATAATCTTAATTATAAGTATCTGTCAGTTATTTGGGAGGCCATGCCTTTCTTTCTTTAACTTGTTTACTGGATTGCAATCAAATCAAATAATGTAAAGCTAAAATCCATAGTTTCTCTCTGAGATTGGCACCCCAATCCAACCTCATAATGTATGTCTGAAACATACAGTTATAAGAAGCTGAAAATAATGATTTTTTTTCATGAGACCATTAGTCATCAGGGTTCAGGCAGATCTTTTGTGTTGTGCAAGTTACAAAATGTGACACAGGGTGGAGGAGGATTTCCCTATTTCCATGAAGGACAGGGAGAAAATCACTGTGTCTGCCTGGGACACAATTTCCTTATCTGCTTTATGAAGGAATTAACCCAAAGGAATTCTTTATTAAGAGGCTGTACTAATTAGTCAAGTAGACTTGGGTATCACCCACATAAAAAGTTCTTCGTCTGTTTCAGATGTTAAAACACTTAATATCCCTCGCATTGGACACACCGGATCCTTTTTATGCCCCTTGGGATAGACAGAATAATGACTCAAACTATTTCTATGTCCTAATTCCTGGAACTCACAAATGTGTTATGTTACATGACAAAGGAGAATTTATTGAAGATAAAATTAGCCAATCAGCTGACATGGAAATGTTATTTTAGAATATACAGGAAAGCTCAATACAATGACTAGAGTCCTTGAAAATGAAAGGATAAAGCAGATAAGCTCAAAGTCTAAGGGAAATGTGACTATGGAATAAGCATGTGATGTGATGCGAGTAGTACGGAGAACCATGGGTCAAGGAAGTGGGCTGCCTCCAGAAGTCAGAAAAGACAAATAAATGGATTTTTCTTTTGACCTACAGAAGGGATATACTCCTGTCTACACCTCTATTTTAGGCTAATTAGACAGGACTTACAGAACTATAAGGTAACAAATCTGTATTATTTTAAATCATGTAGTCTGTGGTGATTGTTGCAACAGTGATAGAAAACTAACACATCTCTTATAGATTTTACAGCATAGTGAGGGATACTAACAAGAAAACTCATATATCTGTCAAAATAGTATTCCTAGAATATGATGGGAGGTCAAAATATGTAACTAAATCATTCTTTAGCTAGCTTCACTAAATTTTTATTTTCCAAGATTGATTCTTAGTTGTGTCTTGACTAGGAGTAGGACAGAGGAATGGATATGGTGATACAGAGTAAAAACTTTAGCTCAAAAAAGGAAACAATGTATGCTATGCCATAAAAGTTTGAAAGGCTTTTATACACTTGGAAGAATCACAACATACAGACATCTTGTTTACTTGTATTATACCATGACTATGTCTTAATATAGCCATAGTTTGCCTTGACATGATTTTGTGTAAAGCATTTGAAAATTTTGTTCTGTTTTCTAGGACTAGAAAATAATAGGGCTATAGTATATTGGAACTTAAGGTTCTTATTTATAAAAATAAAGACTTTAACAATATTACATTTTATAGATTTGGGACTGTGTCTTCTGTCATGTCAGTCATTACCTCCAGAAAGCTGACTGGTAATGCCACACTGGTGACCTGACATCCTTTCCATGTTCTTCTTTCAGTTCTGCTTTTTCCCCTTCTTTCTGTTTGTAGATTTCAGAGACCTAACCTAAAATCTTAAACCTACTTTATTTGTTATTATATGTGGCTGCTAGAAAACGTATTTATATAAAATCGTTTTATGGTTTGTCAAAATAATTCACATTTATGAAGTTATATTAGGAAGGAAAAATGTGATCTATGCAAATTAAATATAAATTAGTTTTACAGTATGCAGAAAAGAAACCCAAGACTGTTGTAGTTAGAAAGGTCTGCTTATATGATTGAATCTTGTCTGGCCTATGGGAAAGTGATTATCTCTGAGGGTAAAGAGACCAGGGACTGAGAGAATAGAGACATGCAGATATATAACATAGTTGGTAATACTCTAATTCTTGATTTAAGCAAGTTTTTAATATTCGTTACACCATACAAATAAATACCTTTAAGAAAAGCACCATTTATCTGCTAATGGTGATAGCATATCATAAACTGTTGATGATTAGCCTAATGCTGTACCTTTAAGTTCCAAATAAAATATTAATAGTAGAAAATATAAGGAGTTTAGAAATAGATTAGTATTCATTTCCTAGAATTCACTGGATTAATGACTTCATGTCAATTATTAACGTTGCTTACTTTTTTGAGCTTCTGTTTTCTTATTTCACGAACAATGGTAATGGCTCTCTTGTAATATTTTTTTGAGAGAGGTTAGTCATTATTCCTGTTACCAAATATTTCTGGTTCTCTTTGCAGACACATGACAGGATTATACTCCTATATTTTTGTTTTTCAAGTGATGCATGATCATATTTGTGCTTAAAAGAGAACTGGTAGAGGTCACCCCTGAATGAGAAATAGATCCAGTATATTATTTACAATGTTTTTCTTCCTCTGTCAAGTGTGTAATTATTAGCTTCTGTCAACCTACAACCATGAGTGAGCATAATAGCAGAAAAGTTTAGACATGGACAGTGAATAATAATATATAATTTTTGTTGTTTTAGGTTTCTGATATTTTATATTTGTTACCATAACATATCCTTGCCTATCCTAATAAAATTTTTATTAAAATAAAAGAGATAAAAGAATATCAATTACACCACACAATGCTTAACATATTACACGTGATTTACAATTTAGAGCAGTTATAGTAATGTGAATTTCACTATTTTCATGTAAATCAGAATACAAGATAAAAACAGGTAAATTTTAGTGACAGTAAAGATTGTAAAATTACACAGTGTATGAACATATGTGTATATATACATATATATGATGAATTAAGAGGCATTAAACACGAATGTCACCATTTTTTTTACATGAAACTATTTATTTTACTTGAGTTTTAAAACAAACCTCAGCTAAATAAGCATGTATTTTATATGGGTTTCTCCAGTAATTGCTTTCATTTTACCCTTGAATTGACTGAGTCAGGAAAGCAAGTTCAGAAATTATTTATTTATAATAATAGACTGTATACATTTCAAAAACAAGAAAATCTATATATAATTTAGGCCTGTTTTTATGTGTTATTTGTTTAAAGCAAGGAGATGATAATAAAAATTCAGAAAGATATTTAAATCTGTCTGTAAGTCTTCAATGATGAGTTCATAGCTTAAAATCTCTGCTCTATAAATCAGATATCTAAGCCATCCTGCTATCTTCCTAAAGAGGCCATGTAGACTTAGAAAATCACCTTTAGAATATTCTCCATTAAAAAAAAAGAAAACTCTGTTTTGGTCTTGTTTTCCAAGGCAGTGACATCAGATATTATATGACATTTTAGGAGCATAGATAAAAATAAGCAGCAGCCTATAAATGTAAAGATGTCTTTTATTTATGTGAAGTTAAAGTGCTTGTTTTAGTATATCTACAGCTGAAGTAGTTAGAAGATAATGTGTATGCACAGGCATCTTTAAAAGTAACTCTTCCAATCACCAAAGTTATAAATAATATATATATAATTTTTTTCTAAGTCTCTTTTCCTTTTGTTAATTTTGCTTTCCATTCTTTTTAGCCACTTGTAAGAAAACTGCAGGCTTATTCTATATTCTAAAAGCATAGACATGCTTAGATTAATAAATAATTCTCCTTTTTCCAAATGAAAATACATGTTTTCGATAAAATGCAATAAGGAAGGGTCCCAGGACTTTGGGAGGCCAAGGTGGGCAGATTGTCTGAGGTCAGGGGTTTGAGACTAGCCTGGCCAACATGATGAAACCCCATCTCTACTTAAAAAAAAAAAAAAAAAGAAAATAGCTGGGTGTGATGGTGGGACCCTGTAATCCCAGCTACCTGGGATGCTAAGGCAGGAGAATCACTTGAACTTAGGAGTCAGAGGTTGTAATGAGCCAAGATGGAGTCACTGTACTCCAGCCTGGGCAACAGAGAGCGACCTTGTCTCAAAAAAAAAAAAAATACAGTAAGTCCAGAGATTTATATGGCCTTCATGAATTAAAATGAATAAAATATTTGGTTTTTGTAGTTATTGCAAAGTTTACCTGCTGCTCTCAAGAAAGGAACACTTTGAGACTTTAATCATTTCTAAAAATTGTTATTTGCTATAATGACATATCATATGCATGATATTTCTAAGTATAGAAAACAGTGTCAAGATTTTATAATTTAACTTATAAAAAGTTTCATCCTGTTGAAATTCGGTATTGTTTTTGGTAAGAATCAAGCTTGCTTCTGAAACAAGTTTACAAGAGTCAAATGTAGTCATTTGGCTGTGGATACGAGAAGCCTGAAAGTAATGGAAGGTATTTATGAAGCTAAAGAATGGCTCCAGTAGCCAGAAATAGATTCATGGCTGGTGTGTGGACATCTTGGAATATCAGCTTTCCATGGGGTCATGGAAAGTTCTGGCTGATTTATATACAATCATGCTGTCAAAGACATTGTCTCTTAAACGTTTCTGATAGGTGCCTAAACTCTTTTTATGATTTAGGTTCAGTGTTTCAGATCTTCATGCTTATTGTAGAGAGATCTCTCTATGGGAAGAGATCTCTCTACATTCATTAGCATTGGGTTGGAGGCATAATTGATTTACAGATAGATAGTTTATATTTTCTGAAACCTTGGAGATCACCAAGACTCCCATTTCCCTCACTGAGCCAGTGTGTGTGTGGAGAGGACAAATTCACACTGTTTCCTTTCCATTTTACTTTTTGCACCTTCTTCACAGGGTCAAGAAGTTCTCCACTGTCAGGTACTCTGGGCTGTCACGTATCTCCTTATTGAACCTAGACAGCGCTCACACGTTTCACTACTTTGCTTCTCTGCATTAATAATGGGTAAAACAACGAGTCGTCTTCATTTGATCTGTGATACTCGTGTTTCTTATTTTTTACAAAACAAACCCTGCAACTGTCAGGTTCATGAAAGTCTCCTTACTAAATGATTATGGCAACTTCTAAAAAAAAAAAAAAACTTAAAAATATAAAGGGAAAGATTTCAACCTCTGCTCACAACCCAACATCCTTTGCATCTCATAAAAGGATTTTCATAGAACCCAAGGCATTCAGAAGAAGAAAATCTTCAATGGATGCCCCTTTACTCTTTACTTTGCTCTCTGACAGGATTATGCAGGCTCCCTTCTTCAGGTTACTCTGTTTAAAAAATCAATCATCTAACTCTTTCAACAGAAACGTGTCTCATTTACTTGGGCTTTTTTCAGTCTCCATACTCCATTATGGTGTTAGACCAAATGGAAATTGTAGTCAAGACTTCATCTTTAATCTGCTAAACTGAGATTCTCTTTAGTTTACAATTGCATTTGTACAGGTAAGTATATACTTTTCATTCCTTGTTTCTTTTTTAGTATTTCCATTAGTGGGAATTCAGGCTATTTGTCTCTTACCACTCCTTGTTGACCTTTAAAGTATACACATTTCCCCCTAAAACAACTGTTGCTGTTTTGTTTTTCTTATAACTTATTATTCAAGTCCTTTGAGGTAGGATTCAGGTCTGACTTTGAAGTCTATGGACTATCTCTGGGTTTGAGAATTTTAGATGAGTGATTAATCGATTTGTGTGTTCACCTTTTGATCTAGGCTTGGGCCAGGCATAAGTGCTTATGTTTTATGATCTTCCTCAGAATGGAAGAAAAAAGATGTCAGTGGTCCCCTTATTCTTGAGACACATTTAATTTTCTTTTTAAGTTATAAATATTGTTAATTGAAATTTTAATGGGTAATTTTAATATAAATTTTTATTTTGAAATAAATTCACTGAAAAGTTGCCAAGATAATAGAGTATCCACATATGTTCCTCACACAGTTTTCCCAATGTTTAATTTTTAACATCATTCTATATTTTCTTTTTTATGCCAGTTGATTTATTTTATATTTTATGCTTTCAACTGTTGCTTTAGATTCAGGGGGCACATGTGCAGGTTTGAGACATAAAAAGAGTTTAGGCACATACTGACACTGAGTTTTGGGGTATGATTGACCCGTTCACCCAGAGAGTGAGCATAGTAGCCAATAGGCAATTTTTCAGACCCTGGCCCGCTGGCATTCTTCCCTCTATAGTAATTCCCAGTGCTATTGTGCCCATATTTATGTCCATGTGTACCCAGTGATTAACTCCCGCTTATAAATGAGAACGTGCAGTATTTGGTTTTCTCTTCCTGCATTAATTTGCTTAGGACAGTGGCCTTCAGCTGCATCCATGTTGCTGCAAAGTACGAGATTTCATTCTTGTTTGATGGCTGTGTCGTATTTCATGGTGTACGTATACTGCATTTTCTTTATCCAATCCGTAGGCATCTAGGTTGATTCCATGTCTTGATAATAAGGTTTGGCTGTGTCCTCACCTGAAGTTCATCTTGAATTGGAATCCTCATAATCTTCATGATCCCCACCTGTCAAGGGAGAGACAAGGTGGAGGCAGTTGAATCACGGGGATGATTCCCCCATTGCTGTTCTCGTGATAGTGCGTGAGTTCTCGTGAGACCTGATTGTTTTATAAGTGTGTGGTGGTGTCGCCTGCGTTCATTCTGCTTCCTGCTGCTTTGGGAGAAAGGTGAGTTGCTTTCTGTTTGTGTTCCTCCATAATTGTAAGTTTCCTGAGCCCTCTCCAGCTATGCTGAGTTGATTAAAGCTTTTTCCTTTATAAATTACCCAGTCTCAGGCAGTGCTTTACAGCAGTGTGAAAACAAACCGATATACTTGGCCTTTGTGTTTAGTGCTATGGTGGAACACACAAATTAATGTGTTCTTTTTTCTTAAGATGATTTATTTTCCTTTGTGTATATGCCTAGTAATGTAATTGCTGCGTCTAATGGTAGTTCTAACTTCTTTTGGAAATCTGCAGGCTGCTTTCCATAGAGGCTAAACTAATTTACATCCAAACCAAGAGTGTATAACGGTTCCCTTTTCTCCACAGCCTCACCAACTGTGTTAAGCTGTTCTTGTATCACTGTAAAGAAACACCTGAGACTGAGTAATTTATAAAGAAGAGAGATTTAATTGGCTCATGGTTCTGCAGGCTGTACAGGAAGAACAGCCCCAGCATCTCCTCAGCTTCTAGGGAGGCCTCAAAGAGCTTTTGCTCATCGCGTTATTTTTTGACATTTTAATAATAACAATTCTAATTGGTGTGAGGTGGTATTTCGTATTTGTTTTGTATTTCTCCGTTGGTTAGAGATGTAGGGCATTTGTCATATGTTTGCTGGCTGCTCTTAAGTCTTCCTTTGAGAACTGTCTCTCCATGTCCCCTGCTCACTTTTCTATGAGCTTGTTTTTTCACTTTTGAATTGTTTAAATTCCTTATAGCTTCTGGATATTAGACTTCTGTCAGATGCATAATCTAAGAATATCTCCTCCCATTCTGTAGGTTATCTGTTTACTTTGTTGATAGCTTATTTTGAGGTGCAGAAGCTCTTTAAGGTACCAATTGCCAGCTTTTACTTTTTATAATACACATTTTTGCAATTGTTTTTGAGGACTTAAATTCTTAGCGATGGCTAATGTCCAGAATGACATGTCCTATGTTTTCTTCTAGCACTTGTATAGTTTTAAGTCTCACATTTATATTGCGACGATTTTTGTATATGATGAAAGGCAGGGATGCAGTTTCATTCTTCTGTATACGGCTACCCAATTATCCTACCACCATTGATTGAACCGAAAGTTTTTTCCCCATTGCTTATTTTTGTCAACTGTGTTGAAGATGAAATGGTTGTAAGTGTAAAGCTTGATTTCTATTCTCTAGTCTATTCCATTGGTCTATGTGTTTGTTTTTGTGACAATACCATGCTGTTTTAAAGTAGCCTTATATGCAATTTGAAGACAGGTAATGTGATGCCTTGAATTTTTTTCACTTTACTTAGGATTTCTTTAGCTATGCAAGCTCTTTTCTAGTTCCATATGAATTTTAGAAGACGTTTTCTAGTTCTTGGAAAAACATAGTTGGTAGTTTGATAGGAATAGTGTTGAATCTATAAATTGCTTTGGGTAACATGGCCATTTTAATGATATTAATTCTTCCAATCCGTGGGCATGGAATGTTTTTTCCATTGAGTTGTTTCATCTATGATTTCAATCAGGAACATTTTGTAATTCTCCTAGAAACCTTTCACCTCCTTTGTTAAACACATTTCTACCTTTTTTTTTGTGGGTATTGTAAATGAGTTTGTGGTGTTAATATGACTCTCAACTTGTACATTATTGGTATATAGAAATGCTACTGATTTTTGTATGTTGATTTTGGATCCAGAAACTTTACTAAAGTTGCTTATCAATTCTAGGGTCTAGGAACCTTTTGGAAAAATCTTTACAGATTTCTAGATATAGAATTACATCATCAGCAAAGTGACTTAATTTGCTTTTTTTCCTATTTAGATGCCTTGTATTTCTTTCTTTTGCCTGATTGCTCTGTCTAGGACTTTCCTTACTATGTTCAATAGGAGTGGTGAAAGTGGGCGTTATTGTCTTGCTCCAGTTGCCAAGGGGTGTGCTTCCAGATTTTGTCCATTCAGTATCATGTTCACTCTACATATGTCATAAATGGCTCTTAATATTTTGAGGTTTGTTCTTTTAATGCCTGGTTTGTTTTAGGTTTTCATCATAAAAGGCTGTTGAACTTTATCAAAAGGTTGATCTGAGTCTGTTGAGATAATCATATGATTAGTATGTTTTGTTTATGAGGTGAATCAAATTTATTGATTTGCATATGTTGAATCAGCTTTGCATCCCGGGAATAGAGCCTTCTTGATCATGGTGAATTAACTTTTTCATGTGCTGCTGGATTCTGTCAAATAACATTTTAAATATCTTCTCTTTAATTCTGGAAGATTACATTTTTTTCTTTTCTTTTCAAAATATACTTCTATAAAATTCTTTAATGTTTAATTAAATATAACACTCAGAAATATTAGCTAACATTTTTAATTGCCTGATGTTTTCCCAGAGTCCTACATAAGTTTTGCACTCAAATTGTTTTGTGTTGAAGCATATGCTTTCTTCAGATGAAATAAAAAGTACTGTAGCTAGATGAAAATTATTCAGGAATTTAGCAATCTTGGGAATTCAACAAATTTGATAATTTTGACATGAGCTTTCTATGAATTTTGAATCTCATATTTTAAAAATTTGTGTTGTGTGTGTGTGTGTGTGTGTGTGTGTGTGTGTATTCTTTCCTGCTTGGGCTTCTCTTTTAAAGTAGCAGAAATGCTCAATAATTAATGTAAATTTTTGGTGTACCCAATATAAGCCATTCCTAATTAAAGCAAAGGAAAAATCAAAGAACTGAAATGGAAGTCTTGGTAAGAGCAGAGTTGTTGTCAGCCACATTGTATTTATCAAAACCACTCATGGATATCAGTGTAGCATTGTCACCAACTCTGATCATAACCAAAGTGACTCTTAGATATTGATGTCCTGGAGATCAAGAACCATGTCATAGTATTGCTCTATCCTTTGAACCCAAAAGAGTATTTGATACATGAGAGGCATCAAGGATAACTTGGTTACTCCACCCTGAATTGATGAAAGATCTATGTATAATAATTGTGTATCCATATTCCAATTGACACTTAAATTCAGACGAATTACTTGCATGACTTCTAAGATACAAGTAACATTATTTCCCATGTATTATCGAGTTTAAGGTTTGTCTGCTTCCCTGTAACTTTTAACTAAAGATCTGTAAAAATAAATTTAATGAAAGGATTGTGGAAAACAGAATTTGTATGATTTTAGAGCCAAAAAAAAGTAAGAGGAAATGTCACTGAAAATCCAGAAAAAGAAACTCTCATGAAATATCAAGTTGGTAAATCTCTGGAAACCTCAAAAATCAGGAAATAGGTTAATGTATAATTCATGTGGGAAGAATATAAGGCCAACAGGGACCTACATCTTCCTGCTCCTTCTCGTGCATAGTAACTTAAGGGATGTTTTGTGTTTAATAATTCTTTCTTTTGCACACACATTCAGTTTCTTGGGGCTTCTACTCCTGTTCCCTCGGTTCCTGTATCTAGTGATAACTTATGAAAATACAGTTTAAATAAATGCAGACAGCATTAATTCATGAAAAAGTTAATTAGCCTGTTAACCCACTTCAAATAAAAGCAGTAACCCTAGTATATTCCTCAAGAGGAAATACAAGAATTAAATAAGATGCTGCAAATACTAGCTCAGTGAATGATAAATAGTAGCCTAGATATGTTAGTTATTATAAGTTTCTTGTGACAAAGACTCTCTCCTTGACCAGAGTTTAGTTAGGCTCCTCTGAGCCTTTTTAGGGACTTGGCCTTAACCTTGGCCTGGGAGAACTGCAGATTCTCGGCACAAATGATTTTGTGCATATCCCATACTAAGAGACTTGAACAAACACTAGCACAGCTTTTAACAGTTCAAGGTTGTGTCCCAGGTTAACATCCCAGCCCTCTTAAAGGCTTACCTGAGAAAGATCAATATTGCCATAATAAGTTACTATTTGTTTCAGCCAAAACATGGCTGTGTTAATCCATTTTCAAACTGCTGATAAAGGCATACCTGAGACTGGACAATTAACAAAGGAAAGAGTTTTAATGGAAAACTCACAGTTCCATATGGCTGGGGAGCCTCACAATCTTGGTAGAAGACAAAGAGAAGTAATTCCCATCTTACATGGATGACAGCAGGCAAAGAGAGAGCTTGTGCAGGCAACCTCATTTTTAAAACTATCAGATCTCATGAGACCCCTTCACTGTCATGAGAACAGCATGGGAAAGATCTGCCTCTATGATTTAATCATGCCCATCTGGTCCCTTCCACAGCATGTGGGAATTTTGGAAGCTTCAGTGAGATTTGGGTGGGGACATAGAGCCAAACCATACCATTCCTCCCCTGGTCCTTCTCAAATCTCTTATTTCCACATTTCAAAACTAGTGATGCCTTTCCAAGAGTCACCCAGAGTCTCAACTCATTTCAGCATTAACTCAGAAGTCCGCAGTCCAGAGTCCTATCCTAGACAAATCAAGGACTTTCTGCCTATGAGCCTGTAAAATCAAAAGCAAATTAGTTACTTCCTAGACACAATGGGCATACAGGCTTTGGGAAAATATAGCCATTCCAAATGAGAGAAAATGGCCAAAACAAAGGGGCTAGAGGACCCATGCAATTTGGATATTCAGCGGGGCAGTCAAACCTTAAAGCTCCAAGATGATCCCCTTTGAGTCTATGTCTCACATACAGGTTGTTCTGATGGAAGTGGTGGGTTCCCATGGTCTTGGGAAGCTCCATCCCTGTGGCTTTGCAGGGAACAGCTTCCATCCCAGCTGCTTTCACTGGCTGACATTGAGTGTCTGCAGCTTTTTCAGGTGAACTGTGCAAGCTGTCAGTGGATCTACCATTCTGGGGTCTAGAGAACGGTGGCCCTTTTCTCATAGCTCAACTAAGTAGTACCCCTGTAGGGACTCTGTGTGGGGGCTCCAACCAACCTTTCCCTTCTGCACTGCCCTAGAAGAGGTTCTCCGTGAGTGCCAGGCCCCTGCAGCAAACCTCTGGCTGGGCATCCAGGCATTTACCTACATTTTCTGAAATCTAGGTGGAGGTTTTCAAACCCCAGTTCTTCATTTCTGTGCACTCGCAGGCTCAGTACCATGTGGAAGCTGCCAAGGCTTGGGGCTTGCAACCTTTAAAGCCATGGCCGAAGCTTACATGGTCCCCTTTCAGCCATGGATGGAGTGGCTGGGAAGCAGGGCACCAAGTCCCAGACTTCACACAACATCAGGACCCTGGGCCCAGGCCTGTGGTATGAGGGCCCACTGTGAAGATCGATATGTTTCCCCTATTGTGTTGGGATTAACAGTAGGCTCCTTGTTACTTACAAAAATTCCTGCAGCCTGCTTGAATTTCTCCTCAGAAAAATGGGATTTCCTTTTCTATCACATTGGCTGCAGATTTTCCAAATATTCATGTTCCACCTCGATTATAAAGCTGAACGTCTTTAACAGGACCCAAATCACCTCTTGAATGCTTTGCTGCTTAGAAATGTGTTTTGTCAGATACCCTAAATCATCTCAAGTTCAAAGTTCCACAAATCTCTAGGGAAGGGGAAAAATGCGGCCAGTCTCTTTGCTAAAACATCACAAGAGCCACCTTTGCTCCAGTTTCCAACGAGTTTCTCATTTCCACCTAAGACCACCTCAGGCTGGACCTTATTATTCATATCACTATCAGCATTTTTGTCAAAGCCATTTAACAAGTCTCTAGGGAGTTCCAAAATTTCTCACATTTTTCTGTCTTCTTCTGAGCCCTGCATACTGTTTGAACCTCTGCCTGTTAGCTAGTTCCAAAGTGGCTTCCACATTTTCATGTATCATTTCAGCAAGGACCCACTCTACTGGTACCAATTTACTGTATTAGTTCATTTTCACACTGCTGATAAAGACATACCTGAGACTGGGAAACTTACAAAGGAAAAAGGTTTAGAACTCACAGTTCTACTTAGCTGGGGAAGCCTCACAGTTATGGTGGAAGGCAAGGAGGAGCAACTCACATCTTGCATGGATGGCAACAGGCAAAGAGAGAGAGCTTGTGCAGACAAACTCCCTCTTTTAAAACCATCACATCTTATGAGACCCATTCATTATTATGAGAACAGCAGGGAAACACCCTCCCAAATAATTCAATCATCTCTCACTGGGCCCTACCACAACATGGGAATTATGGGAGCTAGAACATGAGATTTGGGTAGGGACACAGAGCCAAACCATATCATTGGCTATGAGTCCCAGACTTCCCTTTTCTTAGAGAATTTACTTTAGGAAACTTGTAAGTCCTTTGTTTGTCCTGTGAAATGTATCTTCAACTCAGGAATATCTGTCTCAAGGACCTGGGAAACCTCCTTTTGAAACGTAACCAATGAGAAAGATAGGGCCTCTATCTCCCAGTCTCTGTGGTTAAGTAGGAACTTTATTTCTGTAAGTGCCAGTGAGCAAACACAACTGGCCTAATCACATTGACCATCCACTCAAAGTGCTTTGGTACTTTTGCTTTAGCACGGCGGTCTCCAGTCTTTTTGGCACCAGAGACCAGTTTCATGGAAGACATTTTTTTTTCTATGAACCCAGTGGGATGGGGGGTATGGTTTTAGGACAATTCAAGTGCATTACGCGTATTGTGTACCTTATTACATTGTAATATATAGTGAAATATCTAACTCACCATAACGTAGAATCAGTGGGAGCCCTGAGCTTGTTTTCCATCTACTAGACTGTCCTATATGGGGGTTATGGGAACAGTGACAGATCATCAGGAGCAGGCAACGTAGAACCCTCATATGCTCAGTTCACAATAGGGTTTGCACTCCTATGAGAATCTAATATTGCAACTTATCTGACTGGAAGCAGAGTTGGGCGGTAATGCCAGCGATGGGGAGCAGCTGTAACTATGGACAAAGCTTTACTTACTTGCTCACTCACCATTCACCTCCTGCTATGCGGCCCAGTTCCTAACAGGCCACAGACCCTTGCTGGTCCATGGCCCAGGGATTGGAAACCCCTACTTTAGCATATTCCAGCATTTAAATACTTTGTTTAAATACTGGAATATGCCAAAGTAGGAATTTTATCAGAGTTTTATCAGAGTTGAGCCCAGTTTTCACTGAAGTCTCTCTTCCCTACTGCAGTATCTTACTAAGACCTGTGTTACCATTTTTAATAAGTGTCTTACTTTATTTCTTTATGACACTTTTAATGTTCATAACTTGGAATCAGGTAACAAATTCAAGGCAATCAGTAGTTTTATATTTTGTAATAGTTTTGCTACAGATTCTTTTAAAACATAAACTCTAGACAAATGGTTCTAAATATTTCCGCCACACTTCCTTTTCTTTTTTGTTCCTGCACTATAAACCCAAATTTAAGAGATGTTTCATGCCAAATTTCATTTAGAGCATTATAATTGTTTACCCTATTTTGAGTAACCAAATACATGTCTAAATACTTCTATGGAGAATCAATGTTATAAAACTAACATATTTCCATATGAGCAAAAATAATGCCTTATTACCTTATGACTCTTTATAATCTAAACCTATGATTTTCTTTGGGTTTTTGAAGATTTTTTAATGTATCAAGCATGTAGTCTCTGTTCTTTCCTTATAGTCACTACAGTTAATCTTGGTAAAATAATGTCATATTATTTCATCTTCAAATATAGTATTTTTGTATAGTCAACGTATAAACCATCAGTGGTTTCCAAATCTTCCTGTTCCTGATAATTACTAATGGAGCCTAGTAATTGTTATCAGTGCATAACTAGTAGTCTTCTATTCCAGAGGTAAATGCTTTTTTTTTTTTTTAGAATATAAAGAATGAAAGAGAGAAAGAAAGAGGAAGACATTTTAGAAAAAGAGAGAAAAGGAGAAAGAAAGAAACAGCAAAAGAAAGAAAGGGTAAATGCTCTTACAGAGAATTGTTCACAAAAATTTTAATGGCTTGGAAGCCAAATATCTTCATCTTGATTAAGAAAATGAACATTTAATGTGGTTTATATTTTAACTAATGAGGATCAACTTACATAGTTTAGTGTCCCAAGCCAAAAGAGACTGGGCTTGAAGAGCCCCAAATATGGCATTGTTTTATTTCTCACCAAAGAAATAGTTGAGTCAACGTTTGTCCCTGCTCATTAAAAAATGGCAATAAAATAACAATAACAATTAGTAACAATGTTAGAACATTCATATTTTTCTCAGGACAGTTCTATGCATGTTATAAAAATCCACTTAATCCTTACATGTTATAAAGTAGATACCATTATATAAGTTAGTCAAACTGAAAAAGTCTTTTAATAATAATGCTTATAAAATATATTAAAGGAACTATAATTTGCCTTTTTTTGGTTGTGTTAATTTGCACATCACTGTCTAGGCAAGATGGACATATGCAGAGCTTCTGCCACCAAACGGTCAGAGAAGACCAATAGACAACCCAGAACAAGAGTTTTACTTCATTAATAAATGTCTTGCTTTGATGGGTAAGACTGTATGTAGTGATTTCAGGGCAAGAAGTCAGCACAATGGTGGAAACTCATCTACCTCGAATAGAGTAATG
>CAUYQU010005555.1:0-19499 GCA_963574635.1 Cheracebus regulus
TCTTTTTTTCTTTCTTTGGCTGTTTCTTTCTTTCTCCTTTTCTCTCTTTTTCTAAAATCTCTTCCTCTTTCTTTCTCTTTCATTTTTTTCTTTCTTTTGCGGTTTCTTTCTTTCTCCTTTTCTCTCTTTTTCTAAAAAAAAGAAAAAAAAAGAAAAAAAGAAAAAAAAAAAAATGGAAAACCAGCAGCCCTTGGGGAGGCTGCTCTGCCAATGGAGTAGCCATTCTTTATTCCTTTACTTTCATAACAAAGTTGCTTTCACTTTACTGTATGAACTCATCCTGAATTCTTTCTTTTGCAAGATCCAAGAACACTCTCTTGGAGTCTAGATCAGGACTCCTTTCTGGTAACAAAGCTATATCCGTAAACTGAGGCAGGATCTCTAGGACTCTTTTTAGTCTGAAAGTTTTGAGGGTATGCAGAATTGGGCTAAGGAACCATCAACTATGGAATTAACCCATCTGACTCATCTTTTGTCTTATCAAAAAATTTTAAAATCTAAAATGAAAATTAGAGGAAGACTATATTAGACAAGATTTTATAAATGATATCTTTGCTAAGGATTCCTAAGTGGGAATTCTATGTTCATGCATAAAAACAATGTGAGAGGCCTGAGGCTGGACACACTGATAGCACCAATACTCAAGTATTGTTGGGAAAAGAGGGATACCCAACAATTTGGGTAAAGAGGGATACCCAACAATTTCCCCAAGTAATTGTTGGGGAAAGAGAAGAGCATGTAAAGAGAAAGCAAGTTTTCAGTAGAGCTACATGGAACCTGGAGTACAGAGGACTCATAGTTATTTTCTGCCACTGCCAAAAGCTAACACTGGCTGGCAGGACAGTGAATACCAGGACGTATATTCACATGCGCTCATAAGAATCTGCACATTCAACCTCTTCTCATTCCTGGAGTTGAATTCAGCCTCACCCTAAATACACTTTGAAAATGCCAGAATGTATAGTGTATCTAACTTAACACAAAACTTTATTTTAAAGATTTCCAATCTCTGATGTATGCCTGTGGGTATTGATTGTGCTTTTGAGTCATTTTAATCTTTTCCTTCTTCCTTTGTTTCCATGGGAAACTATCAACTACAGTATTCTGACATCCTAAGCCTTCCAGGATTGGTTTCTATGTGCTAATGAAAGTTGGAATAAACTTATCTGCATTGTGGTACCAAGTATTTAATGCATAATTAGTCAAGGACCCAATTAGAAAGCAAGTTAAACCAAACCTATGGTTAATTAAACCAACTGGACAATGAAGCTGAGAGCAGGTGGTTTAGGTACCTTCGGACATTGAATTAGAAAATTTGGTCCATTAAGAGTTGTTAAATGCCATTTTAAAGTTTGTTGTTTGGAGAAGATCTTGTGCAAAACAATTACTAGTCATTTAAATTGGTATTTTAGGATCTTGTTTCAAAGTTGAACAGTCCTGTAATCTCATTTGGAGGAAACTCTTGTAAGCCTCTTATTTTACATAGTCACTGGGAGTAAAAAAGAAATATTAAATGTATAGCAAATAAGGGAATCCTTATTTTTGAGCAAATAACAGAAAACAGAAAGAATCATTTATAACAGATGTTTGACCTTTGAAAAATGTTATATTCAAAAATTAGGCAAAATAAGATAAAGATTCAGATTTACATACCTCTATTGAGCATTACCTGTATGCTGTCTCTATACTAGGAAAGTTTCACCATTTCATGAGAGTATATTATATGTTCTTTTCTGTTTCATGAGAACATATTGTATGTTCTTTTCGTCAGACCAGCATATTGACCAGAAGTGACCATAGGATTATTGAATGTTGGATTTGGAAGAAGTGTGTGACATCATCTAGCCCTGTGGTTCTAACCTCTTTTGTTACGGGTGGGGGAGGGTTATAGGATATTTTTGTAGGTCTTATGAAACCTGTGAATATTTTTCATTAGAAAATCACACAAGCAAATATATCTCCAATTTTGTAATGTTTTAGCACATCTCGTAAGATAGATCCATTTATCACAGATTAACAGCCCTTGATCTAGTTGCTTCCATTTACATATTAGGAACTGAACTAAAAGATGTGACTAAGGACATCGAGCTCCTGACTACATCTTTTCTTATCATTCTGCATGTCCTGGGCATTTCTGGACTGGTCAGTAGCTAGTACTACATCTACCTCTGGTTGTTTTAATCAATCATCATACAAAGTATTGAAGGATAACATAGTATCTCTGCCTTTCCTGAGACAGTTGTGTAACAGCTCTCTGAGAGCTGCTCTATAGCATTTGTATGTGAGGATGCATCCAATCAATACTGCATGAAATCTGTGACTGCCCTGCTTATTCTTCTAAAGAGCTAATGGTTAATCTCTAACCTGAGAGGAAGCAGTTATTTCAACCTGATTGCCAATTTGAGGATTAATTTGGTAATTTTGTATTTGATCACTGCTTTTGGAAGTGCTCCAACTGTTTGCAAGCACACTGAAAAGGGATTGTGATGAGTGATATGCTGTTTCTAATGATGAAACTGACAAAGTGACCTGTTTCTCTATAATTATCATGTAAATTGCATTACGTCTATTGCTGGATCTCTCAAACTAGCGAAAACTTCTAGTTTTCAACAATATCTGGTTCTCCTTTCTCTTGGGTAATTGAGAGGATTAAACTTCTCAGTCCCATTAAAGCAAGAATGTAACTAATTCTGGTCGATAATTTCAAGTGGAAGCGATGTAGGCCACTTTCAGAGCAAATCATTTAAAATCTGGGTAACGGAAGAGTTTACTAAAGGGACTAGGCTGGATTTTAAGTTTGCCAAGGTGTGGGCTATGTTTTAAGAAAGTAGCAGGAATGGTGGTATACTCTGGGGAGGTATTACAGCACCTAAGCTTGAAAAGGCCAGGGAAGGGAGCAATTACAAGAATGCAGAGAGTGGAAGAGATAGAGAGGCAGACAGTATGCGAGCAAGTGCTGGTCCTCAGTGGAGGGGTGCAGCCAGGCCACTGTGATTTCACAGGAAGTGAGTAGAGGAATGACACCCTAAACTCACCCAGTTTCTGTCCTTGGATCTCCTCCTTGTGTATGGCATTGGTCCAATCCAATGAGAAGCCAGAAGATAAGATAGTTTATTTATGCATTCCAAATAGATCAGCCTCCTGCAACCAAGAGCAGGGTGGGAAATGTTGGTGAGGACCATTCCAGGGGCAAAGGGGTATGTCCAGCACAGAAATTCTCCAGTATCTTTTCCCCTTAGTGGCCAAAGGGATGCGTGTTGAGTCAGAGAAGAGAGGGGTTCACAGCAGCCTGGGAGGCTGACCCATTGCCTTGGAGGACATCTTTCTCCAAGGTTGCAGATCCACAAATAACTTTGCATGAGCAAGAAATCATTTTGTTGTGTTAATCCAGTGTGATTTTGTTATTGCTTGTATTTGATTGATAAGACAACTTCTTTCAATTGTCACTTTATGGGGGAGGAATTTTTATGTTTCTCTTGTTTGTGTGCAAAGATAATGAGCCCTTCAACAGCTAGATGGAAGAGTGAAAAGCATCTCCCACATTCCCTGTAAATTTACTAAGTTTGTTAACGCATAGGGGGATTTTGTTCCTGGCTCATCCTAACCTATAATTGCCAGTAAGTCCTGTGTTCAACATTGCCGTTCATTCCTTTAGAATCTTTCAGTATCTGAGGATTTAATGCCTTAAATGTGCATATGCTGTACATGATCAATAATTCAAATTTTGTCCAGTATCAGCCACATCACTATGCCATGGTCAATTTTTCAGAGCTATTGATCACTCTTTTATCCATTTAACCCCTGTTCTTTTGGGAGGGGCACCCTCGGCATTTAAGGTCTACACAAACGGTGATGGCTATGCCAGGCTATTCTGCAAATTTGACAACACATTCTACAAGGGCACCTTGTGTCTTACTGATGAGAGTGCTGTGCCATGACTTAATAATGTGAGTTCTTCCTCTCTGTTCATTCATTTTATATTCCGATTCCAGTCTTCTGAGTAAAATTCTGTGTTTTCCAGACCTATTTCTGGATCTATTGTGATGGAAAACTTTATATCTGGAAAATGGATAGGAGGAAAAAGCCTAGGGAATAGGAGGCTGGGTGTGGTGGCTCACACCTGTAATCCCAGCACTTTGGGAGGTCGAGGCAGGCAGATCACCTGAGGTCGGAAGTTGGAGACCAGTCTGACCAACCTGGAGAAACCCTGTCTCTACTAAAAATACAAAATTAGCCAGGTGTGGTGGTATGCGTGCCTGTAATCCCAGCTACTTGGGAGCCTGAGGCAGGAGAATTGCTTGGACCCAGGAGGTGGAGGTTGTGATGAGCTGAGATGGCGCCATTGCACTCCAGCCTGAGCAACAAGAGTGAAACTCTGTCTCAAAAAAGAGAGAGAGAGAGACAAAGAGAAAAAGACTTAGCTAAGTTTTAAGGCTTCAGTTTATCTTCATAATAGAGAGCTAGAAGGCAAAGAATGAGAAGAGAGCTGGCAGAAAGAAGGAAAAGAATGAGAAGAGAGGAGGCAGAAAGCTGGCATAGGCTGGGTATGGAGGGGTGTATTTTTGGTGTTTGGGAGGCTCTTGAGAAGCTACAAGAGTGAGAGATTTGTAGAGAAGTCAAAGGGGGCTGAGAATTCTTTCTGTGTGAATGAGCTCTGCAATGGTTTGGTTATTTGTTCTCTCCAAACTTCGTGTTGAAGGTTTATCCCCAGTGTTGGAAGTGAGGCCTAATGGGAGGTGTTTGGATCATGGAGGCAGATTACTCATGAATAGATTAACGTTCTTCCTCTGGGGTAAGTGAGTTCTTACTCTATTAGTTCCCTTGAGAGCTGGTTGCTTGAAAAAGCCTAGGATCTCCCTCTCAATTTTTCTTGGTTCCTCTCATGGCATGTGATCTCTGTACACAGCAGCTCCCCTTCCACCTTCCACCATGGGTGAAAGCAGCCTGAGGGCCCATCGGAGATAGATACCCAGTCTTGAGCTTCCCAGCCACCAGAATCATGAGCCAAATAAATCTCTTTTCTTTATCAACTACCCTGTCACAGAAATTCCGTTACAGCTACAGTAAATGAACTAAGACAAGTTCTTTTATAATGTGGAGCATCAAATAAAATTGCAATCTCTTAAATTGTTTTAAACCATTAGATTATGGTCTTGTAAATTTAGACCTATGCAGAGATGGTATCACATGAGAATCTTGGATTTATTTGTGTTAAAAGTTTGGTTTAAATGCTAGAACACCTCTCTTTCCAAAATTAAGCATTCAAATAACTTCATGTGCTACTTAACAGAGGAATAAAAAGCCAGCAGAAGGAAACTGCTTCAGTTTTCTTCCATCAAATTCATAAACTCACCTGTAGCCACCACGCCCATTCTTGCCTCACTCCATCCCATTACAGTAAAGACATGTTTTGTATCACTATCCATAGCACATCCCCTAGCCCCTGGGCTGGATCCATCCCAGCTCCCCAGGGACCTTGCAACACTGATTATCCTAATGCTGACCTGAATCATCCACCCCATGCTCTTTACTGGCCTCTCCAGATTAGCATTTCTCTCTTTTCAAAAAAAAAAAAAAAATGACAAATCTCTACTCTCTCATTTTTTTTTTTTTTGTTCTCCTTTTTAGCCAAACTTACTGAAAGAAGTGTCCCACTTGTTTTTCCTACTTTCTCACCTGGTGCTCTGTTACAGTTTGAATATTTGTCCCTTATGCTGCATGTTGAAATTTGATTCTCAGTGTTGGAGGTGGGACCTAATGGGAGGTGTTGGGGTCATGGAGGCAGATCCTTGGTGAATAATTTGGTGCCATCCTCATGGTAGTGAGTGAGTTCTCTTCTTGCTCTGTTAGTTCCTGCAAAAGCTGGTTGTTAAAAAGAGCCCAGCACCTCCCCACCTTCTCTCTCTTGCTTCTTTTCTTGCTATGTGATCTCTGCATGTCAGCTCCCCTCTCATTCTGCCATGAGTGAAAGCAGCCTGAAATTCTCACCAGAAACAGAGGCCGGTACCATGCTTCTTGTATGCTCTACAGAACTGTGAGACAAATGAACCTCTGTTCTTTATGAATTACCAGCCTCAGGTGTTCCTGAGTAGCACCACAGAGACACAGTCTTACATTCACCCCTCTTTAACACCCTTCAGGCTAATCTCTGTTCCCAATACTTCACTAAAATATCCTCATTCAGGTCCCTAATCATATCCATATTGCAAATTCTAATGCCCACTCTTGTCTTGCTTCATTTCTCAGCAGCATTTGGCACCTCGGATAATAACCATCATCTGGAAATCTCTGTTAGCTATCATAACACTAAATTCTCCTATTTTTGATTCTATCTAGTCATGAACTTAGTCTCCTTTGTCAATTTGTCTCCTGTCCTGTTTCTTTAAAATGATGTTCCTCAGGGGTTCTTCCCTAGGTCCTCAATCTGTGCATTTACCCTGGATATTTTCTTTTTTAAATTTTACTTTAAGTTCTGGGAAATACATGCAGAACATGTGGGTTTGTTGCATAAGTATACATGTGACATGGTGGTTTACTGCACCTATCAACCCATCATCTAGGTTTAGGCCCCACATACATTAGGCGTTTGTCCTAATGCTCTCTCCCTACCCTAGTCCCCCATCCCTCGACAGGCCCCAGTGTGTGATGTTCCCTTCCCTGTGTCATGTGTTCTCATTGTTCAACTTCCACTTATGAGTGAGAACATGCAGTATTTGGTCTTCTCTTCCTGTGTTAGTTTACTGAGAATAATGGCTTCCAGCTTCATCCATGTCCCTGTAAAGCACATGAATGCATCCTTTTCTATGGCTGCATAGTATTCCATGGTGTATATGTTCCACATTTTCTTATCTAATCTATCATTGATGACATTTGGGTTGGTTTCAAGCCTTTGCTATTGTAAATAGTGCTGCAATAAACATATGTGTGCATGTGCCTTTATAGTAGAATGATTTATAATCCTTTGGGTATATACCCAGTAATGGGTCAAATGGTATTTCTGGTTCTAGATCCTTGAGGAATAGCACACTGTCTTCCACCATGGTTGAACTAATTTACACTCTCACCAACAGTGTAAAAGTGTTCCTATTTCTCTACAGCCTTGACAGCAACTGTTGCTTCCTGACTTTTTAATGATCGCCATTCTAACTGGCATGAGATGGTATCTCATTGTGGTTTTGATTTGCATTTCTCGAGTGACCAGTGGTGATGAGCTTTTTTTCCTTATGTTTTTTGGCTGCATAAATGTCTTCTTTTGAGAAGTGTCTGTTCTATTCTTCACTCAGTTTTTTGATGGAATTTTTTTTTTCTTTTAAATTTGTTTAAGTTCCTTATAGATTCTGGATATTAGGCCTTTGTCAGATGGGTAGATTGCAAAATTTTTCTCCCATTCCATAGGTTGCCTGTTCACTCTGATGATAGTTTCTTTTGCTGTGCAGAAGCTCTTTAGTTTGATTAGATTCCATTTATCAATTTTGGCTTTTGTTGCAATTGCTTTTGGTGTTTTAGTCCTGAAGTGTTTGCCCATGCCTACATCCTGAATGGTATTGCTTAGGTTTTCTTCTACGGTTTTTATGGTTTTGGGTTCTACATTGAAGTCTTTAATCTATCTTAAGTTAATATTTGTATAATGTGTAAGGAATGGATCCAGTTTCAGTTTTCTGCACATAGTTAGCCAATTTTCCCAACACCATTTATTAAACAGGGAATCCTTTCCCCATTGCTTGTTTTTGTCAGGTTTGTCAAAGATCAGATGGTTATAGATGTGTGGTGTTATTTCTGAGGTCTCCGTTCTGTTCCATTGGTTTATATATCTGTTTTGGTATCTGTACCATGCTGTTTTTGTTATTGTACCCTTGGAGTGTAGTTTGAAGTCAGGTAGCATGATGACTCCAGATTTGTTCTTTTTGCTTAGGATTATCTTGGCTATACTACCCTGGGTGTTTTCATACTCAATGACCTCCATTTGTTCATATATCAATGACTTCCAAATCTATGTTTCTTAACAAAATCTCTCCATTCAACTTTGAACTTAAGTATTCAATTATTTATCATTGTCTAACACAATTACTTATTATTGCCTCCCCTATTACGAACACATGTCTAACTCAGGACTCATTATATTATATCCAGTTATAATAAATTTTATGCTTAACCATAATATCTCATGCTCTGCACCTTAGTGAATGGTTGTCATTCACCCTGTGGTCCAGACCTGATTGACTTCTTCCTCTCCTTCCTCCAGGTGCTAACTCCTATCAGTATGACCTCCTAACCGTCCCTAGAATTTATCTACTTTTTTTCAGCCCCACTGCCATGATCCAAGACCTAGCCACTGCATCTCTTGCTAGGGTTAATGTAACAAGTTCTTACTTGGTCTGCCCACAGCCTTTTTCAACCAATTCATTCTCTATAATGTACCCAGAATAAGTTTCCATAAACACAAATTTCATTATGTCGATTGCTTTGTGTCACTATAAACCTTGTAAGATGAAGTTTCAACCTATCAGCCCATCTTCATTTCTCAAACAGAAATTTATGTTTTAAACTTTGAACAGATACATGTATACTCTTTTTCTTATCCAGCTGCAAGATTTTAAGGTTTTCTGAAACTTCACCATGACATTGTATACATATCCAAAAAGCATAGTAACTGAGTCAAAATGGAGAATTTAAATATGATAACATTTTCTAGGTTAAGATTAAAGAAACAAGAACACTTTGTGCTTTGTTTTTGCTTGGTATATAACCTCACATAGTCACCAGTTCCAGGGATTAAAATGTGGATGTCTTTGGTGGCCCTTTTTTTGCCCACCACAGCTATAAACAAATTAGACCCATTTCTCTTCTCTCAAAGATCTGATAATCTAGTGATGTCATGAAAGACTCAGCTGCCCCTTACTACATATCCAAGTTTGTCATGAATAATCTCCTTGATTAGGAGGGTATTTCTCAACCCCTACCAGCAAGTTTTAAGGACCATACGGACCACTTGTTGGTGTATGGATGTTTTTTATTTCCAGGGTGTGATCTTATCCTATTGAAAAGAATAGTTGGGTTTCATCCAGTATTTTTCCATTCCCATCTTATTTTCCATAAAACTAATGATCATGCCCACTTAATTTTCCTTACATATTGACAGAATACCTATGAGCCACTGGCCCAATATTAGACACTAAAAAGGGGAGGGTGTGTAGAAGTATGGCAATTCTAAATGTTTAATTAACAAAAACTTTTCAAAAAGAGTTTGAGCTCCATAATTTACAGAGTCTAAAAAAATGTCAAAACCTGTGCTTTCCAGAGTCTGGCCTTTAGAAATTCAAAGAAGGAAGAGAGCAGTGTGGCTTGAGCTGGTCTTGGGCGGAGGGGAAAGGAAGAGATCACCCCTGTTAGGGAGAGTACAGGCAACTTGGTTGCAGAGCGAGCTGGTCTAACATAGTTGCCAATGTATCCAAACATGAATGATCAGATAGTAGGTGAAACAAAATTGAATGCATTTGGCTTTAAACTGTTATTTAAAAAATATTTTCTTTAGAAATTATATCCCATGTAGGAAAACATAAAAATGGAATTTCATGTCCTAAACACAAAAATGTGCTAAAAATTTAATGTTTTTAAAAATCAGTTCCAAACAGAAATTTTTTCCCTTCTCTCTTCCTCATCACTTGCCTTCAGTAACATCCACCCAGAAACATCTTTCTAAATCTAGATGGTAAGACTGCACTTAATCTGGGTGAGAAATCTTAAGATCTGCTGGATGCAAATGCCAAGTCTATGTCATGTACAATTTGTGACATTGCTTAGGTACCATAAAATATTCATATTTATGCAGTTTTGTGTTGTATAATCCACAGTTATTTATATTTCCAAGACTTACTGGTAATGACACTAATTATACAGTTGGCACAGAGGCGTGAAGTGACAGTTATAATGATTTTGTCAACAGTGGGACGTTTGATTGTAAACTGTTTCCATCTAGAAATCCTCCACGTTAATTTGTTTTTTCCATATTGCCTGTGGAGAAGAATAGCACTGCTCAACGGAGACTGTGAAACTTGAAATCTCCCTATTTCATTAGCATCCAGAGGGGAATCCTGGGAGGCAGAAGAGAAAAAAAGGAGTCACCTCTGCACTAATTAACAGTGAAGTCAAAGAGAATTGGTTGGCAAAATTAATCTGGAACCTATCATAAGTGTAATGTCTTTGTGGGTTGCCTGGTTGGAGAAATGGAAAAGAAATGAGCTCAGGTTTTTTTTTTTTTTTCATCACCTATTGCTTTCCAGGAATCAGCAGATTCAGGCTGGTGCTCCTGATTGGTTCCTGATGAGATCTTGCTTTTGCTAAGGATGTGGTTCAGTTATTCCTCATGCTTAAGGTTGCTACTTTTCTCTCTGCTTCTCTGACTCTCTCTCATTGATGTCTTTTTTTTTTTTCTGGTTCAGTTTTAATTTAGAAATGCATTGTTCATTTATATTTTGGGTTTTTTCCTCCTCTTCCATTAAGGCCTTCAGGCAGGTAAAGATTTTTAGCTTTTCTTGTGAATGACACTGAATTAGATGCAGCCAAGCTCAACCTAAGTCATGAAAGTTCCCTTTTTAAGTTTTCCTGGCAGTTGAGGTTATTTAAATGTGACATATGATAACAGAAGAAAACTGAGTTAAGATAGTTCCTTTATGAAAACAGCCTTGAGTATTTTCTTATGTTAAGAAAATCAACACTAAATCTTGCACTGTTTTTCACAGATCTTAAATAAGACATAAAAATAAGAAATAATAGTAAGGTAGAGTCAGGTTCAAAGATATTTTGTTCTTCTGAAATGTCTGTTCCCCAAGAAACTTGGTGTTTCTTTTGTTTGCACATAGCTGGGGACGCTGTCAAATGCTATGTTAGGGACATTAAGATTAAGGTGTAGGAATCTCTTATGGGAGTAGAGGCATTTTGTCACAGACTCCTGGCATGTGTTCTGCATGGTACTTAGGAGTAGGGATGTAGATAAATTTATTTTTATTGAGCCTGCCTAAAAGTTTTCAGGAGGCTGATTCTCAGTGGGTGAATGAGAGCTGTCTTTCCATGTATATTCTTTGGAAATAATCTTAGTGAAACACTGGGAGAGTAACAGGAACACATATTTAAAATCTTGTTTGTGCTGCCCTATGTTACATGACACAGGAGAAAGCTTCATGAATGATGACGTTTATGCTGTAGAGGAACCCTCTTTTAAGAATGAAGGCACTGGGACTTGAAGGAACTTTTAGGGGTTAGTTGACTCACTTCCCACTGCATCCCAGTCAGGTGCTGTTCAGCCTTTTTATAGACTTACTTGAGGGCTGAGGACTCCACTGGGCGTGCTAGACCATGTGAGAACAGGTGAGAACCCAGATGCCCTTCTGCCATAGCTGTCAATCAACTTTTATTCTGTCTTCTAACATACATGAGATAAAACCACTCATTTTTATTTCATGTAAATCTTTCTTTGTTTTTTTTCCCAAGATCCCCCAATTTTCTCATTTTCATACATTTTATATCAACATTGGACATAAGAAACATGTGTCATTCTGGGAAAAGAGTGGGTGGTTTGCCAGAGATCATTCAGAGCATTCTGCATCTATGGGTGACTGTCAGGCACTTGGAAATGTCTTGGCATAGAAAATTTACTAATGCAAGAGATGGGAGAAGTGGGTCCCATTGACAAGCTGTGGGCCTTAAGGAAATCTCTTAATTTCTTTGTATCTCTGACTCTGACCAGCCAAATGGGAGGATTAAGTAGCAAATGTCTGGGAGTCCCTTCTGATTGTACTCTCTGCATCTGCGATCTCTGAAGGAGGTTGTGATTGTTTTCTAGCCCCACCTCTGGGCCTTCACATTAGCAGTGATTTGTGGTATTTTAGTGGCATAAAATATATAATAATCCTACCCAAATAGCAGAGGCTGGTTGATGAAGAATGGCATGGGAAGAGAGAAATACCTAATTCAGGTTCAGGATTTAATAAGCGGTTGCTCTGGGGCTAAGCTTTGTTTATAATAAGTCCCACCTGGGACTGATCTTCCTGTTAATAAATGTCTTCAAGTTCCTCAGCTGCCACCAGGATACATCAAAAGAACTAATTACTCTGATTTTTGTTTAATGGTGCTTATCTAAATAACTTAGAGCTTTTGAGTGAAAACAATAAAAATGCAAATGATCATGGTGCAGTGCAGTGTAAGAAGGATATTTTCATAATCGGAAGAGAAGGAGTTGCAAAGCCAGCCACAGGAGACCCACTCCTGAGTTACCTGCTCAAAGGTTTTGACAGATTCAGGGAAATGGGGCCCTATGTTCTTGGGAGATGTCTCTGATCCTCTCTTGGCTTCTGCCCCTTAACCCCCTGCCCATCAAGAATGCTTGCAGGCTTCATTTGCTCTGGGGTTTTGGAAAGCAATTGGGTGACAATTTTAATGGACCTCACAGTGCACTAAAAAATTCCACAGCTTAGGTGGTTGTTGATTTCCAGTGTAAATTTGTCTTTAAGTATTGTTAACTTGTTAGTTTTAAGATTCTTAGGGAAGTGCATGAGTGAAGAGAGAACTACACCATGGTGCTTTACTCATTTCATTGAAAACTGATCCGTGAAGAAGTGCTGTGTGGTAGGAGAATGGCAACCAGAATAAGAAGGGCCAACTGCATTCCTGACTGTACCACTTATTAGCTGGGTCTTTGGGGCAGGTGGTGTAATCTTTCAAGGCTTCACGTTTTTCAGCATTTTTATTCGCCTACAAATCAGTCCTAGGAGAAAACATTTAGTGGTCACATAAGTGAGGGAAATCCTAAAGCCTAAAACACCTTTCAGACAAATCCATATCATTTAGCATATAAAAGGCTCTGAGAAAACTTTGACACAACATTTTGCAAATTTACTAAATATCTGAGGCCGTTTTGGTTAAAGTCACCAGAAAACATCTCTGAACGACCTCTGCAATACCTCTCAACTTCTTGAATAGTTGGCAGCATGCAATTTCTGAAAATTCTGGGAAAAGCTACTGAGATATGAATTAAATCCGGCTTTAAAAAAGACCTTGAATTCTGGAAGGACTAATTTAGTTGCTGTATTTCGTTGAATCTAAAATGTTGCTAATTATATAAAATGCACCATTATTTTTTGTAATTCTAAGGCATAGCTTAGATTGTAAGACTCATCCTGATTTAGAGATCATCTTAAATTCCCGGAATTCAAGTTGTACTCCTGTGTTCTGAGCTGGGATTGCTTTTGCCACCAGGCTTTAAAAGAAGGAGCACAAGAAGGGTATTAGAAAGAGAGTGTAAGCATTGAATGACCTTTATGCTTGAATCACTTAACAAATACAATGTCTGCATGAATAACTTTTACCATAACTCCAAGGAATTGCTTGGAGTCTTACCTGCCTCTCATAGATTAACCAACTAAGATGTAACAACACTGTGTATCACCAAGGACGAAAGAGTAAATTCCAGCAGTTCTTTGGATGCTGGGTGAGCATGGCACCTTACCATTGTGACTCCTTCTAAAATATTGCTATTCATTCATTCCCAGTGGTATTAATTCCATTTTCAAATGAGTGAGTCTCGAAGGTACTTTGGGCTTCTCACTGCCCAATGCATACTGCCTCCAGTGGCAGGTTAGTTTACACCTGTCCTGGACACTGTTGATCCCATGACCTGCAGAGGGGAGATAAGGGGTGGAGGGACCAGATACACCAGTACGCTGTTCACCTTCACTATGAGAAGCTATAATTTCACCAGGAAAAGCACCAAAGGGGAAAGAAAACTGGATTTAACTCATAGGGGTGAGGGAGCAGGTGCCTTATGAATAAAGGACTATCAGTTGGATTTTTAGAAAAAGAACTTGGAAATGCTGTGACCAAGCCCCCATTAGTGAAGCAGTTAAAGGCTGTCTCCTTTGTTTCTGATTTCTAGTTAGCTTTTTCTAGAAGTAGGCAGGTACTAGGGAAAATGTAGTTTTTTTGTTTTGTTTTGTTGTTTTTTGTAACTGAATTAAAATAGCCAGAAAAATGTAATGATGTTAGATTGACTTTTTCTCTAGCACATTGGCATGGGGATTACTGACAGAGCTTATCTTTATAGTGAGAAAAATATAATTAATAAACTCATGCCTTAACATATGTGTATGCAGGAAGAGACAGCCCTAGTGGGATATTTGGGTGTTGACTCGAAACTCATCTGCACTGATGCTGGTTCTCTGTGGACTTCCTGTTTGCCGGCATTGGGGTTTATCAGTGGTTACTTTAGGTCAAGACATTAAACATTGGGTGTCAAGGCAAAGTTGGCATCACAAAGGATAGTGTGGTAACTGTTATTCCCCATCACTACCTTAGCATGAATTGATTCATGAACTAGCAGGTTGATTACCCATGAGTGACAGAAATGGGTGGTAAATTTAAATAATGTAATAATCATTGCTAGGTTGGCTAGTGACAGAAACGATACTCCAATCAGACTAAACAAAGATGGTGTTCTTGGAATAATAATAAGTTGCCTTTTGGGAACCAAAGTAAAGAATGTGCTTTGGCTTCAGGACTAGAAGCTTAGGGGGAGCTCCTTTTTCCCTGGCCTCCTCTCACCCTCTCTCTTTCCTCCACTTCTCTGGTTCATTTATCAGGAAGTGTGACAGCTGCCAAGTTCCGAATTTTACTTCTCACAGTCCAGGAGCACACAGAGATGGTTTCTCACTTTTATTCTCATCGGTAGCTCCAGCCCCAGTTGGATCAGGTTCTTCCCCTTGGGCTTATAAACTCAGAATGGGTGGTAATCATCCCTGGACAAAGTATAATTTCCTGGGAATTAAAAGAATGTGCTTCTTAGTTGATCCTGAAGAGAAAAAACCCTCAACTCTTGCAAGAAGAAAGAGAAATAGTGAGTGTGTTTGAATGGGGAGAATTGTCAAATAATGTATATATTCTTTTAAACACAAGCATGAGGGCAGCCAGAGCAGCATAGATCTACAGCCAGGTGCAGAGAAAGGTCTGCGTTAACACTGCACCATACATGTCCTTCTCTGTCGTCCTGGGAGTGCAGCCTCCCTTTTAGAGTGCTAACGTCACAACAGACAAAACACAGGGAGGAAGCCCCACAGTGACAGAGTTTAGCCTCACCTTGGACAAAGGTCTGAGGAGGGTTTTGGAGGCTTTTTGCTGGTAAAGAATTAAGTCATGAAGAGAAGAAATTTGACTTGTGTATTTAAAGGTTGATTGAGCCCCTGTCCTTCAGAGCTTTCAGACACTGCTAACTGACCCTGGTTAAATTGATGTGAGTGGTGAATCATTCAGCTCCACATCCACAGCATCTTGCCTGTTCTGTTTGTCCTCACTGCCGGGGAAAAGGAAAGGCAACACCTCACTCGCCTTGTTCCTGAGCTGGCAGCCTGGGCTCATATTTCTCTCTCACCCTTGTCATCGCCCTGGAGGTTGGGCCTGCCCAGGGGGAAGACAGAGAGTCAGCTATGACTGACATCTGTCAAAAACCTGCAAAATGCTGGGTGCCGACAAAGCACTCAGCATGCACGATTTCACCTGACACAAAGATTTTATGACATTGTTATCATGATTTTTCTCAATTTCCAGATAAGAAACTGAGCTGGTGAGAAGTTAAATAACTTGTCCAAGTTCACTCAGCTAATAAGTGATTGAGTCAGTGGCCAGGTTCCAGAACGTCCTGCAACTATGTTGACCTCCTGCAACTATGTGTGAGTCAACACCCCCATTTTTAATGGGGAAGCAGGAGTCTGGGTTCTTCTAGTAGGAGGCCAGATTGTGTACTCTCAGAATACAATAGAACAGGATGAAGACCAGGGTTGCTGCTGACAGTGGTGTAGGTTGCACACTCTCACAATCCATGTGGAGAATAATATGCCCTGCTCAACCTTTATTTCTCCATTTGCATGACCCTGATGAAGACTCTAGCACAATGAGAAAGTGTGGAAGATGTAAAGTTACTAAAATCCACCTAGGTCTCAAAATATATGAATGGAAAGAGTTAAATAAAGTGCCAAGTGTGAACAGGGGTAGGGAGAAGTTAACGAGAAAGCGTGGGGGCCATTTTAACTATAACCTTACACATGGCTGTCATAGAGCTTTCCTGATGTGGCTACTTACCATTCAGGGTGACAGATAAAGGCTCTTTTGCTAAGACTTCATGAGTATCCAGAATACTTAACAGGATGGAGCTCAGGACTGAAACAAGAGATAGTCTAAAAGAAGCGTCCTTATGGAGAGGGGAATGGGGTGTGCTATATGTCGTGCTGACTTAATTTGGATTCCCCAGCAGGACCTGAAATAAAATTTTAAACACAACTACTTTATTTGGGAGGCCATCTCAAGGAACAGCAATGAGGAAGTGGGTTTTGCAAGGCACAACCGGGATACAAAGGGCATCACCAAGCAATTTACCACTGTGGCCAACTGGAGAATGGCCACACTGAGAAACGCTGGGAGACAGTGTGGAACATGAACCTGAAATGTCATCTGTGGGAAGGGTGAGGGAACTGAGATGTTGATCCTCCTCTTCCCAGTCCAAGTAGCATTCATCCCAGGCACTTCTGGTCTACTTCACAAGAGAGAAGATGGGGCTTGTGGCTGGACGCTGAGCCGGTGTTCACAGAAATGGTAAGCGCTGAGGGAATATGGCTGGGATGCTGACCTGCTAGACCACAGCTGCGCGGCTGGCTGTCTGGGGTCCCATGGACAGGAAAGCTAAAAGGCTGAGAAGGTTGAAATCGTTCAAGAATAAATTCTGACTTTGCCATGGAAAAAAATGAGGAATGTTAGGCAGGAGTCTAGGTTCCAGTAAAACACTGGGAGGAGCAGTGGAATCTATGACTTTTAATACAAAGCTGGGCATTAAGTGAAATCCTAAAATAAGCTGAAACTAGTAAAAATGCAAACAGCTCAAGATACTCTATGTGTAGCAGTAAGTGTAACAAAACCAGGAAGCTGGGTGTCCACTGATTGGAATAAATGGAGTTTTTCAAGGGGTAGCAGAGAAAGCTGAAGGTGCAGGTCCTATCCGTCTTCTGTGTCACCCACTGGACAAGGTGGAGGCAATGTTAAAGGGAAAGATGATTGTCCCAGGTATCTCCACATGTGGCATGATGGCAGGCATGCTGCTGTTATGTGAGGAACTTTGTAGGTTCTTAAATAAAACTTTGCATTCTTTAAAAAGTTCCATTCCTAAATAAAAATGAACACTCTTCAGGTGAGTCAAGCAGAATATAAGTGTATAATTTATTATTTTGGATAAGCAATTTTCTGTTGTCTACCATCACAGCGGTAGCTTCCACTGTGGTTGAGGGTGTGGCCTGTGGAGTGAGGTGGCCTGTCTTTAAGTCCAGGTTGTCTTAGTTTCTCACCTATAAACCTGAGATTAAAATGTAGGCACCATCTAGGATTACTGTAGGGACTGTAGGGGGGTTGTATGTGAAACAGCGTAGCATAGTAAATATATGGTAGACAGATTATCAAAGTTAATTTTATTTGACAAAGCTTTGGTAGCTTTTTGCCTTTTGTAAGTATTCATCTTATTTTATCTTATCTGTGTGTAATATATTTTCTCACACATGGGCAATAAAAAAACTCTTATAAATTTTTCTTCAGTTGTTACTTAAAGTAGATTCTCAAACAAGCATTATTTTGGCTCAGATATAGGTTAATAAATCAAGATGTTAGAGTTTGGCTCTGTGTCCAATCCAAATCTCACATTGAATTGTAATTTTCAGTGATGGAGGAGGGACCTGGTGTGAGGTGATTGACTCAGGGGGGCAGACCTCCCCCTTCCAGCTCTCATGATAGTGAGTGAATTCTCTGGAGATAGGGTAGTTTAAAAGTGTGTGGCACTCCCCGCTTTGCTCTCTTTCTCCTGCCACCATGTGAAGATGTACCTGCTTCCCCTTTGCCTTCTGCCACGATTGTAAGTTTCCTGAGGCTTCCCCAGCCATGCTTCCTGTACAGCCTGCAGAACTGTGAGTCAATTACACCTCTTTCTTCATAAGTCCTCCAGTCTCAGGTAGTTCTCTATAGCAATATGAGAACAAACTAATACAGTTAACTTTCTAAATAAAAATAAACACTATTCAGGTGAGTGTAGGGGATTACAAATATATAATTTATTATTTTGGAGAAGCAATTTTCTGTTCTCTTAACATCACAGCTATAGCTTCCACCCTGGCTGGGGGTATGGTCTGTGGAGTATGATGGCCTGTCTTTAAATCCAAGTTGTCTTAGTTTGTCATCTATAAACCTGAGATTAAAAGGTAGGCACCATCTAGGATTACTGTAGGGACTGTAGGAGGTTTCGTATTCTAAACAGTTAGCATAGCATAGTAAATACATGATAGACAAGTTATCAAAGTTAATTTTATTTGGCAAAGCATTGTGAGCTTTTTGTCTTTTATAAAGATTAATCTTATTTTATCTTATCTCTATGTTATGTATTTTCTCACCCATTGGCAATAAAAAACTCTTATACATTTTCTTTCAATCAGTACTTAAAGTAGATTCTCAAACAAACATTATTTTGTCTCAGATGTAAGTTAATAAATCAAGATATTACAGTCAGTTCATTTCAGTAAGGTCTTACTCCTTCCAAAAAGGGGAGGGAGCTCTATTGATAAAACAAAAATGTTTAAAGATAGGGAGTTATCTTAGTCAGTTTGGGCTGCTACAGTAAAATACCTTAGAATGAATAGTTTATTAGCAACAGACATCTATTTCTTACAGTGCTGGAGGCTGTGAAGTCTAATATCAGGGCGCCAGCAGAATCAGTGTCTAGTGAGGGGCCTCTGTTCTTGCATCATCTTCAGAGTATTCTCATGGTGTCCTCCCATGGCAGAAGGGGCACACAGGCTCTCTCACATCTCTTTTACAAAGACACTAATCCCATTCATGAAGGTTCTGCCCTCATGACTTCATCACCTCCCCAAAGGCCCCACCTCTTAGTAATATCCCATTAAAGATTAGATTCCAACATCGAAATTTGCAGGGCGGAGGGGACACCAACATTTGGATGATAGCACAAGTGCTAGACAAAGCTTGGAAATAGTTATATTGGGAAACTACTTTCTTAATATTTACACTTCATAATATGCTCTTCTCAGAAAAAAAAACAATGCAATTAAAAAAATTTTTTTCTTTTTGGAGGTGATGATAGCTGCTTAAAAATTAGGTGAAAT
This sequence comes from Cheracebus regulus, assembly GCA_963574635.1. Classification (NCBI taxonomy): domain Eukaryota; kingdom Metazoa; phylum Chordata; class Mammalia; order Primates; family Pitheciidae; genus Cheracebus; species Cheracebus regulus. The sequence goes on from CAUYQU010005555.1 coordinate 19,194, forward strand.
GATCGCCATTCTAACTGGTGTAAGATGGTATCTCAATGTAGTTTTGATTTGCATTTCTCTAATGACCAGTGATGATGAGCATTTTTTCATATGTTTATTGGCCTCACATATGTCTTCTTCTGTAAAGTGTCTGTTCATATCCTTTGCCCACTTTTGAATGGGCTTGTTTTTTTCTTCTAGATCTGTTTTAGTTCTTTGTAAATTCTGGATATTAGCCCTTTGTCAGATGGGTAGACTGCAAAAATTTTTTCCCATTCTGTTGGTTGTCGATTCACTCTAATGACTGTTTCTTTTGCCGTGCAAAAG
>CAUYQU010005556.1:0-66859 GCA_963574635.1 Cheracebus regulus
TGTCTTCTGCTAGGTTTTGAGTTTTTTTATCTTGCTCCTCTAGCTCTTTCAATTTTGATGATAAGGTATCAATTTTAGATCTCTCCTTGCTTCTCATGTGGGCACTTATTGCTATATATTTTCCTCTAGAGACTGCTTTAAATGTGTCCCAGAGATTCTGGTATGTTTTGTCTTCATTCTCGTTGGTTTTGAAGAACATCTTTATTTCTGCCTTCATTTCATTGTTTATCCAGTCCACATTCAAGAGCCAGTTGTTCAGTTTCCACGAAGCTGTGTGGTTCTGAGTTAGTTTCTGAATTCTGAGTTCTAACTTGATTGCGCTGTGGTCTGAGAGACTGTTATGATTTCCATTCTTTTGCATTTGCTGAGGAGTGATTTATTTCCAATTATGTGGTCAATTTTAGAGTAGGTGTGATGTGGTGCTGAGAAGAATGTGTATTCTGTGGATTTAGGGTGGAGAGTTCTGTAAATGTCTATTAGGTTTGCTTATTCCAGGTCTGAGTTCAAGTCCTGAATATCCTTGTTAATTTTCTGTCTGGTTGATCTAATATTGACAATGGGGTGTTAAAGTCTCCCTCTTGTCTTTTAAATATTTGTAAGAGCTGAGAGGGTGCTTCTTTTGCATATTTATGTTATTGGCGATTTATGTTCTCTCTCTTTTTTCTGATCAGTCTTCTTATAAGTTTAACCATTTTATTAATACTTTCATAAAAACAACTTTCATATTGTTGATTTTCTGTACTGAATAATTGTATTTTATTCCATTAATTTTTATTTCTAATTTATTGTTTTCTTCCTACTGCCTTACTTTTTATTACAGAGGAGAGTTAATTTGTTTAATTTTAATCTAAATTCCTAAATTGAATTTTCAAATAATTAATTTTCAATCTTTCTTCTTCTGTAATATGTTAATCAAATGTTATAAATTTTTTTCTAAGGATGGCTTTAACTGCACTCCAGAAATTTTATTATAACTGATATTTACTATCAGGTTAAAAAATTATTTGTTTTTTTTTTCATTACAATTTATTCTTGATTCATGGGACAATTTAAGATTATATTGCTTCATTGCCATACACATGAGGGTGATTTCAGCAGAGCGTATTCTCTGGACTATTTCAGTTCTTGGAAAATTTGCTTGGATTTGCTTTATAGCCCAGCATATGGCTAATTTTGGTAAATGTTACATGTGCATGTGAAAAGCATGCGTATTCTACAATTGATATGCATAGTATTCTACATATGCCAAATGTGTCCGGTGTGTTCATCGTGCTGTTGTCGTAGCTGTTGTCTTACTATAATGTTTCTGTTGAAGTCATAAAATATTTTTATGTTTTTATTTTAATTTCTATTACCTTGTCTGTCATATCTTATTTTATTGTTATTGAATGCTTCCCCTGACTTATTAAGTCTAATAAAATTACTTTCATCAATTCGCAGATCATGCTGAAATCTTCCGATAGTTTAACTCCATTCATCTACATTCTGCCTCTCACATTATTGCTATCATATATTTTTATTACATTTTGAACTCTGTAGCACGTTGCTATTATTGTTTTGTGTAGTCAATTTTAATTTATATTTATCCGCATATTTACAACTTTCTGCTGGGACAGCCAAATGCCTGAGCAGATAAAAAGGAAAGGATCCCCAGAGAATGTCCGACCCATCCCACAAGTGTTTACATCAGTTGCTTCTGTACAGATGAGGAAACCTGCCCAGGGCTTGTCAGTGTACACCCCCTGTGGACTGGAGGCTGACATGCGCACTGAGGGAAGTGAGTGGCGCCATCGGGCATTCATGTCTTAAGCGGGGGAGGAGGCTGTTCTTTTCTGCATTGTGAGGTGACCTGGGAATCAGTCTGTGAGGAGCAGGGCCCGTTAGCAGACTCCACCTCAATTTCCCGAGAGATTTTTTTTTTTTTCCCCCTTTTCTCAATACGTTTCTCTCTAATCACCTTTCAATGTGTCTGCGCACCTAATCTTTCCTGGTCGTATGACAAGAACTTGGTTTTTTCTACAACACTGCCACCCTTTATTCCATCTTGCATTTTGTGCTTCTGTTTAGAAATGTTTTCCTTTAGCCTGAGGAATTCTCTTTCAGTAATGATATTAAGAAAGTCTGCTGGTGGTGAATTTTCTTAATTTTTGTTTGTCTGCAGCACATTAGTTTTCCCTTTGTTTCTGAAGGTTGTTTTCAAGGGCTGTGTTATTTTAGTTTGGCACTTCGTTTTTGGCACCATAAATATATACTTTTATTGTCTTTTAACTGCATCTTTTTTGTCGATAAACCAGCCCAATCTTATTTTCTTTCTTCGAAGCTGCCTGTTTTCTCCGGCGATCTTTAAGATTTTTCTATCTTTGCTGTTTAACAGACAGTTTTGCTATGATGTGAATAGACTAAGTGTAGATTTTAGGGTTTTTTTTTTTTTTTGTCTGCTTGGTGTTTATGGAACTTCTTGAACAAGTGGTTTGACATCCTTCATCTGATTTTGAAGATTCTAGGCAAACATCTCTTCAATTCCACCTCCTTCTTTGTATTATCATTTGAGCACACTAATCATGTGTATTTTAGAATTTTTAAATGTCTCCCATATATTACTTATGTTGTTTTATATATTTTAACATGTTTTTATCCTTTAATTTACATATTTTCTTTCTTCCTGTTCAGTAATGTCATTTATTCAGGTGAGCCCAATCTAATAAACCTATCTATTGAATTGTCAATTTTAGATATAATTTCTAATTGATTTAAAAAATATAGTCTACTTTTCTCTGAAATTCTCTTATCTTTTTTTGGACATTAATTATTGCTGTTTTAAAGTGTGTGTCTGATAAATCTAATGCCCCGATCACTTGTTGGTTTGTTTCTATAGTCTATTTTATTTTCTTGATAATGCTTCTTGGTATGCATTGTAATTTTTTTGCCTTGTATTTTTATTTTTTAGTAACTAATATTTTATTAGTAACAATAATGACTGAATGGCCTGAAGACTGAAGGTATTATTCTATTAATTTTTATTTTTAATTCTTATGAGTACATAATGGTTGTCTAAATTTATGGGGTACATGTGATGCTTTGATATAGGCATACAATGTATAATAATCAAATCAGGGTAATCGGGGTATCCATTGCCTTAAGCCTTTACCATTTTTTTGTGCTAGGAACATTTCATACTTTTTAAGTGAATGCTACACATTTTCTATGACCATAAGAATATATTTATAGAAATAATTAATTTTAGGTTATGGTAGGCAGAGTAGGGGAAAATCACCTTAATCCAATCAGGGATAGAACTGAGTCTAGTCTGGACTGTAGTGTTTCAAAGACCTTGACTATTTTTAGTTTACTCCCAGGATGTTGTCCTTCAAAGGTTGTTTCTGAGAGCCAGGGTATCTGCTGGGACTTCATGTCCTCGATGAGCTCTGAAATTAAATTTTTGTCTCCCTAACACAATGAGATTGCTGATAGTTCTGCCTAGCTTCTCAGCCTGTAGGCCTGCACATTCTTCAGGTCTTTTTAGCTTCTAGTCTTGCTCTGATCATGAATCAGCAAATATCTCAAAGAGAAAAAGCAAAAAACATTTTTAGTTTTACTTTTCTGCCCTTCCATTTTGTCTGGAACATTTGAACCTCAAGTTCTAGCTTTTTGATATGATGCTTGCAATTGAATTTTTAAAATTGTACACAATTTATTATTTCACTGAAAGCTACAGTTTGCATAACCAGAAGTTATGGCCTAAAGTCTTTTAAATGATGGTAGCCATATTGAGGTATCCATTGGCATTTTGCGCTTTTCTGCCTTCAACTTGTTTGCCGATATAATTTTTAAATGAAGGATGTAGTTAATGAATGCCATTTGTAGTTCTGTATATGTGACTTAATTCATAACCTATTTAAAATGTATTTAAAGCTGCCATATACTAGTGGATACTATCACATGGAATTTTTATAACTGTTTTAAAAAATTATTTTAAAAGATAATCTAATGCATCTTATGTAATACATCTTATACAGTAGATGTTTCCTGAAAAAGTTTACAAAGCCCAGAATTCTCCATTTATTTTAGTTTTGAAAGAATCTAGCAAGTACTATAAACTGAAACATATACAAAATCCATATATTTATTTAACCGTTCAGTTGCAAACCCCTTACAATTCATAATTAGCTCTAATACATGTTTCTTCAGCAAATTTGCTAGGTTTCTTAGAGTAATATTTGCTAAGACATGCATTTCAGTTTAATGTAGTGTATTCTGGACATTATTTAAGCTACGATTACTGTTTCAGGAAAGGTAACTACCTCTTCTATGGTAGGTGACTTTACATCTTTTACTGTTTGGCAGAAAACCTCCAAAGAAGCATCCCCACATTTCCCACTATGTTTCATGGAATTTCTGTTAAGTCTGAGATGAATGGAAACATTTAGGTTTTTTTTTTCCTTCAACATGTTCTGATTGTGTTATCTTACAACTTTAGATCTTAATAATAATAATTTTTATATAATAATTTCAAGGTACATTATGCACTTAGAGTTTCAACATCATTGGCAGTGGACGTGAATCCATATTTCACATACCCTTCTTAATTATTTCACCCTTTTTTGGCTGACTTTCTGTGATATCTGATTAAACTCTTGCAGTTTTATACCATAATAAGGTTATAAACAATATAGGAACAGAATTTAATATCAGCACCATTATTGTTTTGGGGTACATGCTACTAATTCATAGATCCCCCTGCTGTTTGAATGATAGGGTAATTAACGTCTTAATATTTTTTGATCACACTAGCTGTATACTTGTAGTCAATTGATGTAGTGTCTAGATTGGATGGGAATGACAATGGTTCTAAATTTCCTGGAGAAAATCTTAAGAAATCTGGTGCCCACCTCTAGCAGTTGATCTGTTCCAGTGATATGAAACTTTGACTGCTAAGGTGCAATAAGGCAGAGCTGTTTCTGCCTTGATGAATGGAGTGAGGCATAGAAAACATTTTTGGAGTGGCTCCCATCAATAATCATTGGAGAATTTCATAATTTTGATTGTCAAGATCAATATGTGGTAATTTCCATGATTTTAGCCAAGGCCTTTAACAAAAGATACCATTTGAGCTAGTATGTTTATTAATGACATTTCATAATTTAATTTAGCATTCATTTTTCATTGATGGGTAGGGATAAGTCCTGCCTCAGATTCTGCAAGTTTCTGAGGCATCTTGCCTCAGAAATAGACCTAAGGTCTCTATTTTAAGCATATTACATATGTTAACTTCTTTTAACTTCATAACAACGGCATAAGGTATGTACTATTTTTATTTCTAGCCTACAGATGCGGAAACAGAAGACTGTACTAGTTTTCTGTTGCTGCTTAATAGATTACCACAAACTTACTGACTTAAAACATCATACATATTTTCTGTCTCACATTTACATGGTCAGGAGTCTTGGCATGGCCTACCTACATGCTTTTTGTAAGATTTCACAAGGCTATCTAGAAGCGAAGATTAGGAGTGTTTCCAGCACAAAGAAATGATGAATATTTGAGGGGATAGATATCCTAATTAGCATGATTTGATCATTATGCATTGTATGCATGTGTACAAATATCACATGCACCCTATAAATATGTACAATTATTACATATCTGTCAAAAATAAAAGATGTTGGTTGGGGTTGAAGTTCCATCTGAGGCGTGTAGTCCTCTTCCAAGTTCACATGGTTGTCGGCAGAATTTATTCTCTTGCATCTGTAGAACTCATGGGGGCTTGCTTCTTTTTGAGGCCACCAGGAAATTCTCTTATTTTGATTAACTTAAAGTCAACTGATTAGAACTTTAATTACATTTGCATGATCCCTTGACTTTTACCATATATCGGTTAGAAGCAAGTTCACAGGTTCTATTGGGAAGAAGCAAGCATTCAAGGGAGGGAAATATACAAGGGTATGAATCATTGGCTCTCCATCTAGGGTATGTCTTTTATAAAGCCCCCCAAATTAATTAACCTGCCCAAAGTCAGTACTGGTAGAGGTAGGGTTTGATTCCAAGCTGCTTGACCCTAGAGCCTAAGCACTTTGCTGCTTACTTTCTTAAGGTTATCCATTCTCATACACTGCAGCCTCAGAAAGGATTGACAGGAATTCGTTTGCAGACATTCAAGCTCATGTATTTTGTGTATTTGTGCCTTTTATTAATTCGGTTGTTATGAACTCTCTTTGTATATAAACTACTCTTCTACTTTCTGTGACAAGTGATACCCTTTTTCTTGTGCAACTAAAAGTGCTAAATTTATTTCAGTCCAAAACACATCCTTTGCAAATCCCTACATTTGTAATATTGAACAAAGTGAGCAGTTATGCCATTTAAGTAACAGTTCCTACTTTTAGATGAAGGAAGGAATGCAAGGATGTGGAACGCATTTAGTCACAGATATGTTTAAGCCCTGGAAACTGTTGGTTATGAGGTTCATTTGCCATCACCATCCTCTGTTTTGCTTGTTTTAAGCACGGAATGAAAATCTTTCAGCACAAGAATTTTGGGAAGTCAAAGACTGACCGTTGAAAAACACCAGTAATCAGCCACTTAAAAATACATTTAAATACATTTTGTTTAAGTTCAAGGTGCAGGAATCTTCAGTTGTGCACCTAAAGTTGGCACTTGAGAATGGAGTTGCATTGCCCCACCCACACGTACACACACATACACAAACCCTCAGATTCCCACATACTCCTTTCTTTTTGCCAGGAGACGATAAGATATTGCCTTGGATATTCAAGAAAACAGTGGGGCCAATGCAAGAGTAACAGTTCATGATTTGTACCAAAAAATCCAGATTAACCTCTTACAAACAACCAGAAGACTTAACTCAGCATCTCGGAAAGATCAAAATCATTGTCATGTAGCCATAGGGCTCCCAGGCATAACATATTTTGTTGTTCCTCTTCTTTCTCTTATCTTGAGTTTCTGAGACCTCTTTCCTCTTCAGATTCCAGCTCACCTGTTAACCTTGTCAGCTTTGCCCTGTGGATCCTCCCATTTCTCTGCCTTGTTGATTAACATCCTGCTTTCTGATCCCAGCTCACCTCTATGGCCTTTGCTTCATATTCTTTTATAATATTATTTCCATTTTGACCATTATATTCTAATGCTATGGTGTGATTGGGAAAACCATTGGCAAGAAAGATATAAAAACAGAGCCCTAGGGTTAAGGTTTTATCCTTATGATTTTCCATGTCCATATACTACTTAGCACTTCATTACACGTTAACTCATAAGATTTCAAAATATCCCTAGGAGGGATTCTTGGATACAGTTTGTGAATTAAGGAAGATAAATATGTAGAGAAAAAAACACAATAATAACAAACTTGACAGGAGAGGATAACTTCTGGCAGCACAAAGTGGAGTTCTTGGCCTGAGCCCACAGCTCCGGGAAACTCCAGTGAACTGAAAATGGCCTGCCTGGGTGGCAAGGCTCTGTGCATCTCTCTTCACCCTAAAGTTGAGTCCTGGCGGCATTATGATGTTCTTAATTTCTCAAGTGTTAACAAAATACAGACCCACAGACCCCATCTGTTCTCTTGGAAGCAGAGAGATTGACAAATGATAACACTACATGCCTTTAGGCATATATGCTGCCTGATAATCCCCGTGTGGTTTCAACTAGTTCGTGCTCAGATGAACCTGACATGAATTTAGAAAGGGCAAACACTCCTAATCAGATAGTATATTCTTGACTATTTTAAACAGCACCTTCTTCCTACTACCTGCAAACACCACATTTGTACCCCTTTCTAAGGTGGGACATCTTGGAGTCATCTTTGCTTCCTCTTTCCCTTTATCTCCCATATATCCAGATGGAGATCTTACGGTTTCTTTTTGATATGCGTTTTGCTTTCTGATTTTACTGCAATCACTTGAGTTCAAACCTTCAGTATCTCATCTGGGGCGCTGTCCGATGGCCTAGGAAATGGCTCTGACTCTGGTTCTCTCCACTTGGTTAACTTCCTCATGTTGCCTGGGGAATGTTTCTAAAATGGCCAATTGGAGGATCCCTGTCTGTAGGGTGCAATTGCTGTGTTTGCTTTCCCAGTAGCACTTTCCCATTATTCTTTTAATAGCACCCCACATTTTAAGGAGAGACTTGTAACAGCGCTGCTTTCTGCTTCCATCATTGTTAAAGAAGTGCTCCCATGATCCAAACCAGCTCAACTATTGTCAAGACACATGACTCATGCAGTCTAATTGGAATGTGCCCTGGAATTACTGGAGAAACATTGGTATAGAGCAGTAGTTTCCAGACTTTTTTCTTTCAGAAACTCTTTGTACTTAAAAGTTATTGAGGACTCCAAAAAGCTTTTGTTAATGTGGTTTATAGCTATAGATTTCCATATTATAAATTACAAATAAATACATTTATTATTTCATTTAAATACAAAATAGTAAACCTGTTATATGTTGACAAAATAACATATTTTAAGAACATAACTTTTCCAAAAAGAAAATATTTTGTGAGAAAAATGACATTGCTTTACATTTTTGTATATCTCTAATAATTACCCTAATATATCTGCTGCACATTCAATTCATAAAATATGCTGATATGGATGAAGTATATGAAGAAAATCTGGCCTCACGGATATGTAGTTATAAAAGGGAGAATCAGCTGGGCGTGGTGGCTCATGCCTGTAATCCCAGCACTTTGGGAGGCCAAGGCGGGTAGATCACGAGGTCAAGAGATCGAGACCATCCTGGCCAACATGGTGAAACCCCATCTCTACTAAAAGTACAAAAATTAGCTGGGTGTGGTGGCGCACACCTGTAGTCCCAGCTACTCAGGAGGCTGAGGCAGGAGAATTGCTTGAACCCAGGAGGCAGAGATTGCAGTGAGCTAAGATTGCGCCACTGCACTCCAGCCTGATGCCTGGTGACAAAGCAAGACTCTGTCTCAAAAAAAAAAAAAAAAAGAAAAGGGAAAATCATTTTAATAGTCTTGATAGATATTATGGATATTATTCTTTGAGACTATACTAAAATTTGATAAGTGGCAGTTTCTTAAAGGTTAGTTGCAATGTGAAATCTGAACCCGTATCAATGACCTTTTTGTACTTAGCTATAAGAAAATCTGTTGGCGCTTGATACGGATCTTTTACATGCTCATGATTTCATTTAGAATACATTATTTAGAAAGTATAAGTTCATTGAGATACGCAGATCTGCTAAATGAAGAGAGGTGTTCATTTTATGATGTCTGAACACCACATTCATTAGCATCACCAGTGACCTAATCTGAAAAGTGGGATACCATCAAGCTTACAATGCAACATACATGTTGATACGGTTTGGATCTATGTCCCCACCCAAATCTCACCTTGAATTCTAATAATCCTCACATGTCAATGTGTCAAGGATAGGACCAGGTAGAGGTAATTGGATCATGGGGATGATTTCCCCTATGCTGTTCTTATGATAATGAGTGAATCTTGTGAGATCTGATGGTTTTATAAGCATCTGGCATTTTCTCCTGATTTCACTCATTTTCCTACTGCCCTGTGAAGAGGTGCCTTCTGCCATGATTATAAGTTTCCTGAGGCCTTCTCAGCTATGTGGAACTGTGAGTCAATTAACCCTCTTTTCATTATAAATTATTCAATCTCAGTCAGTTCTTTATAGCAGCCTAAGAACAGACTAATACACATGCTTTCCAAAATCAGCAATTAGAAAGCTAACAATTTATCATTTGCATTAAGCACTGTACTCAGGTCTGAATAACTATAGTTTATGTATTGGTTACTTTTTCAAATTAAAATAGTATTACATGCAAATGTGGATAGTTCAGCTGACAACTCAAACATTTGGCTGAGTGCTTTTCCTCGTCACATGGTTGTACTGTGGCATGCAGCAGAAGTGCTTTAGGTATACATGATGATTAATTTTATGTGTCAACTTGACTGGGCCACAGAGTGCCAGATATTTGGTCAAATATTATTCTGGGTGTATCTGTGAGGGTGTTTCTGGTTGAGATTAACATTTAAATAGGTAGACAGAATAAAGCAGACTGTCCTACCTAACGGGGGTGGGCCTCATCCAGTAAGTTGAAGGATTGAATATAACAAAAAGACTGACCTTTCCAAGGAGTAAGAGATAGTTTCTCCTGCCTGACAGCCTTCAAATTGAGACATCACCTTTTTTCCTGCCTTTAAACTCAGGCTAAAATATTGGCTTATCCTGGGTCTCAAGCCTGCTGGCCTGGGGATCAGAAATAAACCAGGAGCTTTCCTGGGTCTCTAGCTTTTGACTGCAGATCATTGGACTTGCCTGCCTCCCTCTATAATTGTGTGAGCCAATTTTTTTATAATAAAGTGGTCTCTCTCAATTGCTTTCTCTCTTTCTTTCTCTACACACACACACACACACACACACACACACACACACACACCCACACCCCACTATGGTTTGGTTTCTTTAGAGAAAACTAGTACAGTGCACTTCCCATTTAATTCCATAGAATATTAACAATTCATGTACTTAGAGTTTAGATTTGATAAAATTAATAACTTTCACTGTTTCATCAGGGACATTCTTAAATAAAAGTGGTTTTTAAATTTTTTTACTGTAACTGTGTAGTAGTAAAGAATAAAATGACTACTAGTACAATTTTGGTACCTCTGGCTAAGGCATTAGCAGTTTCAGCTAACATTGATTTTGCATTATCAGTAAAAATATCGATATAATGAAAAAGGAAAAAGAGTCTTTGTATTATTATAAAAATAGTTTTGACTGTGGATACCTAAAAGGGTCTCAGAGACTTTCTAGGCATCTGCAAACTACATTTAGAAAACCAGTGAAATAAAGAAATACTCCTTTCATCAAAATTTCTAAGCTTCTAACTTGATAATTTGGGCTTATCCCAGCCATGTTCCCTGGCAACATGGAAGAAACCATTTGTAGTTAGGAAAGAATGAGGCCAACACACAGGTCAAGCAGCTGAGAGAAGAAGAGATGGCTCCAATAACATCTTTTTCTGTCTTGGATTTAGCCTCGCCTGAAGCAAGATCTGGACTTTCTGCTTAACAGAACCGATGTATTCTATCTCTCTCTCTCTCTCTCCCGCTTCTCCTCTCTCTCTCTCTCTCAACCTAATCCAGAGTTACGTTTCTTTTCCTTCTAGCCAAAATATTTCCATAAGATGGTCCCATCTCATTCGCCCAATTTCCTTCTTTAATTTAGTATTCACCATTAGCTCTTCCAAGGTTTCCACCCACATGTTTACTCTTTCACGGTTTCCACCCACATGTTTACTCTTTCACATCTTCCTCATGCGATTCTTCCTCTCCATGCCATGAAACTTCTACTTGTAGCTGCCAAAGTTCTTGAAGACCTCCCCGATGTCTCCAGCCCACTCTGATGGCCCTTTTTTTATTGAAATCTGTCAACAGAAAAGTTGTTAGTAATAAATCACTCTGTTTTTTTTTTTTTTGTAGTGTGTTTTGGCCTTGTCATTCAAAGTAGAATGTCAGTTTTTAATGGAAGAGGTCACATTTAAGTGCTCTTTGCATATCACTGGGTATACTATAAATAAATAATTTTTTTTTGAAATGGAGTCTTGCTCTGTCTCTCAGGCTGGTTGCAATGGCATGATCTCAGCTCACTGCAACCTCTGCCTCCCGGGTTCAAGTGATTCTCCTGCCTCAGCCTCCCAAATATCAGGGACTACAGGCGTGTGCCACCATGCCCAGCTAATTTTTTGTATTTTTAGTAGAGATGGGTTTCACTGTGTTAGCCAGGATGGTCTCAATCTCCTGACCTCGTGATCTGCCCACCTTGTCCTCCCAAAGTGCTGGGATTACAGGTGTGAGCCACCGCACCTGGCCGTAAATATTTTTTTTTAACCCAGGAGATTTTGTGGTTTTTTTCACATTTCTTAGAAAAATTCCTTTCTTAGTTGACTAAATGGAGAAATTACCTTTAGAAAGCTATCCACTGGTAGCCTTCTGGAATAAAGGAAAGGTTTAGAGTAAATCATCTAGTAGAACTACTAGCAAATCTCTATGGTCTCAAACCCATACAGGTGTTTAATTTAATAATGAGCTGACATATCAAAGATAATAATAGCTGCTATTTACTAAGTGACATCTATATGATAAGCCATAGCTTAGATTCTTTGCATAAATTATCTTTAATCTCCACAATCATCATGAAAGGGAGATATTATTATCATTATCTTATAGATGAGGAATTTGATTTGGAGAGCTTAAATAACTATTCCAAGGTGTCACAGCTTATCAATTGGTAGTCAAGATTCACAAAGTCATTGGCTTTAAGGCATTTAATTATTCCATTTACATATTCCCAAGAATAACATTGGATTCAATTGAACATTCATTTGTTGAATGCCTACTAATGTAAAGCACTGTACTTGGCACCACAGGAGATTCTGAAATGAGAAAGGAGCTCGTGGTTTAGACTGTATATGTTTGGAGAACATTGTTTTCCTCAGCAAGCAGTCAAGAGACTTGAACACATAAATGCACAATCCTCATTAAAATGTGGTAACTAGCTCCCAAGAAGCAGAAGGGAATTACATGTGCCTTGAGGATTAATTTTTTTAATTGAAAAATCATCTGAAAGCAATACTTTTTAAATCTCTTTCTAAATTGATCTTGAAGACTACTGATAATGGAAACAATGGCAGAGAAAGAATACCGGAACCATATGATGTGTAGAAGGAACACACAACTTTAGAATCTGAAATAGGAGTTTTTGGAATGTGGAATAAAGTTCAAATTTATTAGACTATATCTTAGCCAGGCCTGAATCTCAGGTTTTCATCTGCAGATGCTGTAATAGCTGTCTCACAGAAATGTTGAGCTGATTAAGTAAGGAATAAAAGTATATTGTTCACATACAGAGTTGGTGCTACGTAGAAATCCCGGAACTCCCTTCTCTGGTGATCTCTTCAAATCACCCCTTAACAACCACAACCTTGGATATGAGAAATGAATGTCTTGGTCCTAGTTGAAAGGGAGATGATGGCCTTTTTCTCCAGCCTCCATTAAAAAGTCAAGAACAACCTGTGCAGCATTCTTGCTTGGGCCTCTCCTGGAAGATCATGAGGGACAGGATTTCACTCCTCTTAAGGTGTCTTCCTAGGCAAATTCTTAGAACGATTTTGCTTGTCCTATCACAGTGTAATTTCCACCAGAATACCTTTTTAATTCCAGGCCCTTGGTCACAGATCTGTTCACAGAAGCTACCTAAAAAATATTTCATTCTTCTGTATGGGGAGACATTCAAATATTTGAAGCCATAAATCTGCTGCCATAAAAAAAAAAACTGGCTAAATAAACTCTGCTTTGACTGTATAGAATGAACATGCATACAATCTTCCTTGAAGTCATTAGCTCGCATTGAAAAGAAGAAATAGTTTAGAAGAAATTAGATGTATAATTTTGGGGGAAAATTTATCTACAATTTGAGCTCGTAATTTACAATTCCTATATGACTGTTTGGAAGGTATTTGTTTTAGAATGGATGGATGTTTGTTATTAACCCACAGGAAGGGGTTGTGAACATTTTGTTGGTCTGAATTATTAGGATTCCTAACTGTCTAGATCTTGAGGCTGGATTTTGAGAAATAAAAGAAAAATTCCTTTTAGGAGTGTTGTCCTGCTCTTTAAAAAAATCCCAGTGAATAAAAGGAAAACCCAGTCATTTAATGGAAGCCTTTTAATAGTGATTCAATGGCAATGGTGTGGTTGAAATAGTTGCTCCTGGATAATGGGAAAAGTTAAAGCCGTTTTCTCAACAGTGACTAGAAAAATCTTTTAAATTTTAAACATGTCATAAGTATAGTCTTAAGAAAACTGTTGGGAAAACAGTATCTTGTTTTATTTGCTTATTTCCTGAGGAACAAAAATGCTTGCCATTTTACAGCTTTATGCCTCTAAGGTTGTAGCTTTCATGATGACATAATTCCCAAAGTCAGCTAGAATCCCAAGAATCAAAGAAGAAACTGAAATCTAATCACAGAGAACAAATGCCACAGGCCAGTTCTATTTCCAGACATTTTTGGCTTGCCCAGTTCCCTAATTTTTCATACTTTCTTTGGTTCATTTTAGGCTTAAAAATTGAATGGTATTTTGACTTGACATTTTGGAATAAATTGTAAAGAAGCATAAGGCTAAAACTCTACTTGGAGAATTATGAGTATTAGGTAATATATGCAGTGTTAAGCAGAGTTTTACTGATTGGAGAATTTTACTTGTTCCCTTTTAAATTTAAAAGATATGTGTTGCATAACTCTGAAAATCTGGGATGATGGGAAGACCTCAGGCATATTCTAAAAACAATGATTTTAAAGGAATGTCAAGTATGATACTAAGAAAATAGTTTAAAAATTTTTAATTTCTTTCACCTGGTTCCCAATCCAGAAAATAATTGACCCCCCAAATTGATAGAAACCTTGTAAAGAGTTAAGGTAAAAAAGAATAACCTCTTATTACCTTTGTTTCTTAAGTAAAATATACATTTTAGTAAACACATTTTGGGGGAAAAGAATGGAATATCTATATTCACATGACATCAATAGAGGCCACAACTATTAGAGTTTCAAAAGTGTAACTAAGGAAAAATATCATAATTCACAAATAAAAATTTTTGTCATTTCGAGAACATAGAAGACTTCTGAGAGATGGTCATTTCATCAAATGTCCATGAGCTTTGTGTTCCAGGAACCAGAGGCCTTCACAGTGCTTGGACTATGATAATTGGACCATGATTTGAGGTTAATCAGGCCACTATATGCAAAATTTGAGGATAGGGCCAATTTATGGCAATCTACTTCCATTTTCAGGAAGCATGTCTTAGTTCATTCAGGCAATTATGACAGAATACAATAGTCTGGGTCATTTAAACAACAAACATTTATTTCTCACAATCTGGAGGCTGAAAATCCAAGATCAAGGGTGCTGGCAGATCAGGTGTCTGCTGAGGACCCACCTCCTCGTTTGCAGACAGCCATCTTTGGGTTGTGTCCTCATAAGTCAGAGACTACAGAGAGAGCTCAGGTCTCTGAATCACCTTGTAAAGGCACTAATCTCCTCACAAGGGCTCCACTCTCATAACCTAATTACTTCCCAAAGACCTCATCCCAAATACCATCACACTGTGGATAAAGGCTTCAATATATGAATTTTAGGGGGACACAAACCTTTAGTCCACAGCAAAGCCCATTACTTACTGTTATCTGTTTTCAAAATTCAGCACTAAGCTTAATATTGATGTCTCTCTACCAAACATTTACTTAAGTTGAGACTCAAATCAATTGAATGGGGCTCAGCAACCTGGTTTGGAGATTTCTCATGCAGCTGCTCTACATGGCCCTGTGTGTGGCAGGGACTATACATCCCCTCTGGTGTCCAGAAATGGTGTTGGAAAGAATGATTACCATCACTGAGCTACCAAGACAGAAAAAGTATAGGGTTCATGAACAAGAGAGAAGAGGGAGAAATGAAGGCCTCTCAGAAGCAAGTTAAGGAAGATTAGTGTGTGAAATTCTACAAACTAACCAAGTTTGAAGAAGCAGTTCCAAGAGATAAATGATGGAGGACTTGTAAAAAAGGTTTAACTCTGCTTAACAAGGATATTTGTGGGTATTTTTTCCCCCTTATTCTACTAGGACAAGCCACAAGGGAAAGAGTAGAATGAAAAAAGCTAAAAAAAATTTGCTAAAATGCCACTAGCTGTCAGGTAGAAAGAGTGTATCCACATCATAAACAGGTGGTTACCTGAAGGAAGAGTGTGAGAGGGAAATAAATCTTTTATTCACCTTGATGGTAAACTCAATCCTGATCTCTCCCTCCTGACTGGTCCTTACCCTGCCTCCCAAAAAACATTGATTTTGCTCAACATAATTAGAGACCAGTAAGTTTTTAAAATATCAAATTAGCTGGCTAATTTAAACATAAGGAAGTGATTGAACTTAAACATGAAGGTACTTCCAGCAGTGGCCTTAAGTATATTCTGTGACTAATATGGGTTTTCCTCAAGAAGTAGGTTTCGCAGCCAAATAACTTCATGGTGAGGGGCCAACGCAGTGAAACCTGCCCCACCCACCACCCGGATGTCACAGGGGCTTCAGGAGGCCCATGTGCAGGCCACATGCAGGAGAATGCCGTGTCTCCCAAAAAACTTTCTATCACTACCCCAACTTTTCAAAAAGTTTAATGAGTAGCCTAATCTATAAAGTATTGGTTAATAATGAATCTCTCAAAAAATAAATAAATTATAACATTTCTTTTTTTTAATTGTACTTTAGATTCTGGGGTACATATGCAGATCACGCAAGATTGTTGCGTAGGTACATTCATGGCAAGGTGGTTTGCTGTCACCATCCCCCCATCACCTATATCTGACATTTCTCCCCACGTTATCCCTCCCCACCCTCCCTTCCCCTATCCCTCCCCTAGCCCCCACAACTATAACATTCCTTAAATAGAAAAAAGTAACAAAATTTAACAACTGTGTCATTCACCAAATATCTACTGTTTCTCCTCTTCTTTTGGTCTATTTGTTTACCCTTCAACTCTTTAAGTAAATGCAGACCTCTCTGCCAGTTTCCACCAATGTGTTAAAAATCCTTCTGTATCTTGCCTCCTCTTGAGAAGACACACAGAGGACACACAAAAAAAGAGAAAACATCAAAGTGTATTTTCCTTTCTTGCACTGAGGTTAATTAAAAATACATCAGAAATATTGAAACATAAAAATCAGAACATTGGATTAGAAATTAGTGGTTGGATTTCTAGGAAGGGTAGGTTAAAGTCCTAAGTATTAGGCTTAATCTCAGAAGTAATCACAGTAGTGATTTCTGGGCCCACATTGGTAATAAGATATTTCCTGATGGCAGCATGTGAATACAGATAAACACAGCAAATTGTACACCATCTCAGGAATACTGAAGCCCAAACTAAGAAATTTTCCTAAACTCTGCTAAACTGGAAACATACACTACAGATGATGTTCTAACCTATAAATAAAATACATTATCTTATACCAAAAAGTATTTCCAGATGCCTAAACCTTAAATGCATGGTTGTTATGTAGTTCAGGGGTTTTGTTTCTTAGAACTTCTGTCTCAAGAACATATAAAGAAGAGCGTGGAGTTCCAGGAGGCTCTTCCCACTCTTAGCTGTGTGAAGTTGGGTAAAGCACTAGATATCTAGTGAGGCGATGTCTGATTGTTTGTACAATAGAAAAATAACCCCTGCTTTAAGTATCCACACATATGTCCTGATAATCAAATGAGAAAATGTAGAATTGGTAAGTTGTATATATGTGTTAGTCACAAATAGGATATAGTGTTGTATATCCCTCTTTTTCCCTTTCCTTCTGTCTGTATGTTTAGATCTATGCAGAGATATAATCTGTCTGTCTGTATTTTCTCCATCATCATCATATCATCATTTATCATCTAACATTTATCTATCTACTATCATCTATTTATCATCTATCTATCTATCATCATCATCAACTATCATCTGTTTATCTACTTATCTATATTTAAACATGTCATTTTGTTATGCTTCTATATATACACAACTGTATCGGTGACTTTTTTACAAGTTTCAAAGATGACTATAGATGTGTGGGTTATTTATTTCTTTCTCTTAATATTCTGAAGCATCTCCAAGACTATGGTAAAAAACTGTGGTGAAAAGCTGAAGAGAATAATTTCTTTTTCTTTTTTCTTTTTTCTTTTTTTGTAGCTGGGACTACAGGTGCATGCCACCATGCCCAGCTAATTTTTGTATTTTTCAGTAGAGATGATGTTTCACCATGTTGGTCAGGCTGGTCTTGAACTCCTGACCTCGTGATTGGCCCACCTTGGTCTCCCAAAGTACTGGGATTACAGGCATAAGTCACCATGCCTAGCCACTATTTAAGCCAATTCTTTAAAACCTTGTCTGGCCCTTAACTATTAGAAATGCATAATTAACGTATGTAGGGGTGAAATGAATGATGGCTGGGATTTATTTTAAAATATTTTAGCAAAAAAGAAAAGGAAAGAAAAAGAGAGAGAAAGATAGGAAAAGGGCCAACGAAAGTAAATGTAGAAAAAAATGATAATTGTTGAATCTGGAAAACTTACTAGAGTTCTTTTTTTTTTTTCCCCAATGGGCAGAAAAAAGAAATGAAAAATCATATTAAATTATACCCCCAGAGATAGCAACTGAGAGTCTATTAACGAATGTCCTTGCAGACGTTTTGCTGGCAGTGTGCACTCTTACAGACAGACAGAGTTACTCTCAACCTTTTCTAAGATCAAAAAACCTGAAGACCATGACACACTCCCTTGGCAACCTGGGCCGACCTCAGGAGTGAATCTCACTGGAGCATGAAGGGCTTCTATTAGGGTGGGGCTGTGGTGGTGGGAGAGGGGCTCTGTGGTTTGTAGAGACCCACCAGCTGTCTGTAATATACCAAAGAATCACTGGGAATCATACATAAACAGCATCACATTATAAATGCTCTCCTGTTACCTGCGTTGTTTATTTAATCTTGCTTCCCAGCATATCTGTGTTAATATGTAGGGTTTTTTTTTTTTTTTTTTTTTTGAGAAAAAAAGAAAGAGAAAGAAAAAGTGGGAGAGAGAACAGAATTCTTGCTCTATTGCCCAGGCTGGAATGCAATCCTAAAAAGGTATTAAAAACCTCTTTTATGCCATCAATTATACTTAACAACAGAGACAGAAAGGAATACAGGAAGAAAATAACAAAGAGTCAACCAATATTTCATTTAGGTCTGTGAGATACTATGTAAATACTAAAGAGTAATTCACTTTCTGTTATATAGTCACTTTCAGAACGGGTGTATTATAGATTAACAATGTGATGTCAAAATCTGCCGCCATTATTTTGCAGGAGTCCAAATCTCTTTGTAAGTCAATAAAAACTTGTCTTATTTATCTGGGTGCTCCTATATTAGGTACATAAATATTTATAATCATTAACTTCTGTTGTTACATTGATCCTTCTACCATTATGTAATGTCCTTCTTTGTTTCTTTTAGTCTTTATTACTATTAAAGTCTATTTTATTGGAGACAAGAGTTACAACTCCTGCTTTTTTTTTTCTCTCCATTTAATTAGTAAATCTTCCTCCATCTGTTTAAGTCTTTGTGTATCGTTGTGAATTGGATCTGGATACTACGTACCAATGGATTTTAACTTTTTATTCAATTTGCCTGTCTGTGACTTTAATTAGGGTACTGTATCCATTTAAGTTTAGAATTAATATTAATATTTGTGAGTTCAATATTGTAATTTAATGCTAACTGGCTTTTTTGCCCATTAGTTGATGTAAATTCTTCATTATGGAGATACTCTTTACGTTTTGGTCAATTTTTGAGATAACTGATATTGGTTGTTCCTTTCTGTTTGTAGTGCTTCTTTTGGAAGATCTTGTAAAACAGGCCTGGTGGTGATGAAATCTCTTAGTGCTTGCTTCTTCATGAAAAAAGATGAAATCTCTGAGTGCTTGCTGCTTTGTGAAAAATTTTATTTTTCCTTCATTTATAAAACTTAGTTTGGCAGGATATGTGATTCTGGGTTGAAAATTCTTTTCTTTAAGGATATTGAATATTGGCCCCCACTCTCTTCTAGATTGTAGGGTTTCTGCTGAGAGGTATGCTGTGAGTCTGATAGGCTTCCCTTTATAGGTAATCTGACCTTTCTCTCTGGCTGCCCTTAAAATTTTCTCCTTTATTTCAGCCCTAGTAAATCTAGCAATTATATGTCTTGGAGTTGGTCTACTTGAATAATATCTTTGTGGTGTTCTCTGGATTACCTGGAGTTGAGTATTATCCTGCCTTACTAGGTTAGGAAAGTTTTCCTGAATAATACCCTGAAAAATATTTTCCAACTTAGATTCATTCTCTTCATGACATTCAGGCACACCAATCAATCATAGATTAGGTCTTTTCACATAGTCCCATATTTCCTGGATACTTTGCTCATTCCTTTTTACTCTTTGTTCTCGAATCTTGTCTTCTTTCATTTCATTAAGTAGGTCTTCAACCTCTGATACCCTTTCCTCTGCTTGATCAATTCGACTGTTAAAACCTGTGTATACTTCACAAATTTCTCTTATTGTGTTCTTCAGTTCCAATAATTCCCTTATAATCGTTTCTAAATTGCCTATTCTAATTAGGATTTCGTCAAACCTTTTTTCAAGGTTCTTAGTTTCTTTGCATTGGGCTAGAACATGTTCTTTTAACTCAAAAAAGTTCCTTATCATCCACCTTCTGAAGCCTATTTATGTTATTGGAACATACTCATTCTCCATCAGGCCTTGTTCCCTTGATGGTGAAGAACTGTGATCCCCTGCAGAAGGAGAAGCATTCTGCTTCTGGGTATTCTCAGCTTTTTTACGCTGGTTCCTTCCCGTCATTGTAATTTTATCCACCTGTCTTCTCTGTAATTATCTACTTTCAATTTAGGTCTCTGAGTGGACGTCCAACTTGTTGATTCCCAACATCGAAATCTGAGCAATCCACTGTGCCAGCTAAAACTGCGGCATTAAGATTTGTGGTGCTTTTCTGCTCGGGGGATCTCTGGTCTGGCTTCCCTCTTGAATCCTTATTTCAATCATGTAAATGGGCGACTCGCTTTCCTGGAGATCCAAACGTCGATCAAAAGGGAAGCTAGTCCCGTTTACTCTGCATCAAGAACTGCCATGCCGAAGCGCTGGCAAAACTGCCACGCCGGCCACAAGAGTCATGCTGGTGACCCGTGGGGCTCCTCCGCTGGGAATCCTAATCTGTAAGCAACAAAAATTCTTGTGATAATGTGGCGTCCTCTCGTTCTGTGCCCTTCTCTGGGAGCTACAATCCTGAGCTGCTAGTAGTCGGCCATCTTGGATCTCTCTCCAACAAATGTTAATTTTTTCCACTTTCTCTCATTGTTTTTGATTTTCCTAGAATTTTCTAGGTTTCCCTGGAATTTTGTCAGCTGGGGCATGATGGGTAATAATAACTAAGAGCTCAGTCCTTAACAGTATATTGGTTGCTTCTAGGAAGGTAAAGTGTCCAAGTCAGGAAGCTTATGGTGGTATCTGTGGTGGGCATTTCAGTGACCTGGGAGGCAGCCAGGAGACAGCAGCTGGCAGGTGGTGAATTGTGTGAACCTTACATCAACAGTGCACAGAGGTTGCCCCAGCCTTCATGGTGGGGAGGACCAGTTCTTTGCACAAAGGCATCACAGTTTCTGATATGAACTTAGCAGCCACATCCACAGCCACAAGAAGAAACAAATTCCCCCTTCCACTCTCTGGTCCTCACAGGGAAAGGTTTGTATCCATCCAGTGAGGATGTTGGCAAACCAATGATGAAGGCCTGACCAGCAAAGGTCTTATGATCAGTTACTCAGTGCTTCAGAATGAGCTTGCTTTCCCCAGGAGGGGAAGACAATTCTGTAGCCATGAACAATTTCCCTGAGATGTCAGCCCTCCAGAAAGGAAGCAGAATCAATCCAGGCGGCTTAACTTCAGCCACAGCAGGACAGGAGGTGACATTTACAATGTTGATTCACAGCCCAGAGGACCAGTGGATCTGGGAGCGTCTCCCAGTGGAGCAAGGGCTGGGATTTCCAGAGGCACCCTTGGACTCTTGAGCAGCAGCTCCTGAGGCTGTGTGGGCTAAGGAGAAGAAGCCCCAAAAAAGGGCAGATGCAGATGCAAGCGTGATGGTATACACTGTTTTTGGAGCCTAGAAGTAAAGCACACTTACATGAGACCCAAATTCATGCCTCATCCATTTCTTTAAAAAAATTTTTTTTTTAATTTTCATAGGTTATTGGGGAACAGGTGGTGTTTGGTTACATAAGTTTTTCAGTGATGGTTTGTGAGATTTTGGTGCACCCATCACCCAAGCAGGATACGCTGTACCCGATTTGTAGTCTTATATCCCTCACCTGCTTTCCACTCTTTCCCCCTAAGTCCCCAGAGTCTGTTGTGTCATTCTTATGCCTTTGCATCCTCATAGCTTAGCTCCCACTTATGAGTGAGAACATATGATGTTTGGTTTTTTTCATTCCTGAGTTACTTCACTTAGAGTAATAGTCTCTAATACCATCTAGGTTGCTGTGAATGCCATTAATTCATTTCTTTTTATGGCTGAGCAGTATTCCATCATATATATATACCATTCCATCATATACATATATATAGATATATATGTATGGAATACTACTCAGTCATAAAAAGGAATGAATTATATATATATATATCTCACAGTCTCTTTATCCACTTGAAATGCCCATCAATCATCCATTTCTTTTTAAATGGGTTTGTAGAACTAGGATCTGTCTTAGATCTCGGCCTATAATGGTCAGAGGAAGGAAAGGGCAGACACTTCCATTGCCTTCATCAGCATAACCGTCCTCTGTGATCCCACCTGCTCAACAGATATACTTTCCTCCCTGCATTCAGGGAGCAATCATCAAACATCTGGGCTGAGGCAGACCACATGCTAGGTTGGTTGTTCCCAAATTGAAGGTTCATGGATTTTGCCAGGCTGGCAGCAAAAGAAAACAGCTTTGGAAACTTAGAAATAGCAATTCCTGGGCTTCTCCATAGGTCTCGGTGAATTTTAAATAATCCGTATTTTTTTTTTAAAGTTCCCATTTAAATGTCCCCATATTAGGAGTACAAGAAAGAATGACCCGTGGCTGGGGATGGTGGCGTATGCCTGTAATTGCAGTGCTTTGGGAATCCAAGGCAGGAGGATCACTTGAGGCCAGGACTTGAGACTAAACTGGGTAACACAGTGAGAACCTGTCTCTAAAAAAATTTTTTTGGAATTCACTGGACATGGTGGTAGTCCCAGCTGCTTGGGATGCTGAGAGTGGAAGGATCCCTTGAGCCCAGGAAATCCAGGCTGCAGTAAGCTATGATCACACTACTGCATTCCAGATGGGGCAACAGAGTGAGACCCTGTCTCTACTGAGAAAAACAAAAAGAAGAAGAAGAAAGAACGACCAGAACTCTCACTTTAATTCACAGGAAAGCATAATTAGAATATGAGTAAGAGCTGTGATTGAAGCA
The DNA here is from genome assembly GCA_963574635.1 of Cheracebus regulus. NCBI lineage: Eukaryota > Metazoa > Chordata > Mammalia > Primates > Pitheciidae > Cheracebus > Cheracebus regulus. Next base: position 23,099 of record CAUYQU010005556.1, read on the forward strand.
TGTACAATATGCTATGGAAGCCACAGAGATGGATTGCTAGTACCTTCTCTGGAAGTGTAAGCAATCATCTCCAAAGAAGTGATATTTGAGCTGGGTATTGAATAATGGGAGCACATTTTCAGGTGGTCAAGAAGGTAAAGGAAATTTCAAGGCAGAGGGAATAGTGTGGACACCAGAGAGAGCTTGTGTGTCTGAGAAGTTGTGGTGGTTTAGTGGTGTTGGGATGAAACATGGATCTCATCTTGGGAGAGTAGGTAGTGAGAACTGAGGCCAGTGGGGTCAGGGATGGATCACAAAGAGATGGATCACAAAGGCATGCCAGGCAAGCCAGCAGCTTGGATTCTATTCCCTGGACCACTGGGTACCACTGATTTGTATGAGGCAAGGGAGCAACAAAGTCAGATGTATACTTTATTTATTTGAGACAGGATTTTCATCCTCCAGGCTGGAGTGTGGTGGTATGATTATAGCTCACTGCAGGCTTGAACTCCTGGGCTCAAGAGATTCTCCTCTTTCAGTTTCCAACTTGGGTTGGAAGGGATCAAACAGACAGAGAAAGGAATTAGGGGTCTCTTATGATCACCTGGGCTAGAAAGGACATGGGTCCAAGCTTGTATTAAGGCGACCACAGTGGGGATGGAGCAGTGGGGATAGCTTGCAGAGATGTTAATACCTCTGTGATTTTCCTAAACACATGTTAGGCACTCATGTGTTCCTGACCAGGCAGCCACCCCTCCACAGTCTCCAGTCTGTGTATGGCAGGGCATGACCTCCAAATGGGCCACAATTGCTAAATTAAGTATCATGAACCACTGTCATCATTAATGCAAACGCACAGGACAGCTTTAGAAATCCTGGCAATTCTTTCTGGCAAGTGTAATGAAAAAAATTAATTGAATAATCATTCCATGTAAATAGATTTCATGTGAGCTCTCCTTTTGGTAGGAGGGAAGGGAGAAAAGGCGGGAGAATCCTGTGATTTATGGCTTTGAGTGGTATAATGAATTAGGCCGGGCACCCCACAGTGAGTCAGCCTGCCTCAGCCGACATTATGAGGTGGTTAGATCATTTTGAGCAGCATGGCTCAGGTGACCTAAAGCAGGCATGAGAGATGGAGGTCATTAAGATCTGCCACACCGTAGGAACTCTCTTTAAAAAGAGACTCAAAGGCTGGCTTTGCAGAGTAGCGGCATTTCTCTTTGGGATACAAGGTGTTCTATCACTTAGGGAAAGCTGAAACCAAAGCGATAATGATGGGGAATAAATTGATGGCTTCAAAAGGGAGGGTTGGAGAAGGAGGAGGGAGATAGGAGAGCTACCTATAACCCGTGGCAAAGGCTCCTATAAAGGGAATGATGAATGAGTTAATATCAAGTAGGAAATATTGACTCATGTGCGTGAGACTCAAAATTACAATTTATGAATCGGCTCTGCCGATGTAGTCCAAGGGAGAGAAGAACTGGGGGTTAGAGGCCCTGCTATTAATCCTGGTTTAAGACACTTGAGCATGCCCCTTCATTTCTGCTAAGCCTTTGCTTCCCGGTATGCAAAATGAATACCTATTCCAATAGGTAATTTTGAGTGTCAAGTGTGATTATATATTGGGAAGCTGTGAGGGCATGTATTCCCATGCATTTGCTCACGGGGAATTGTGAGCTCAACCTGGAAGACCAGGGAAGACACGTTCTTATCTTTCTACTGGAGGAGAATACCAAAGGCCCTGAACAGAATGGCTCAAACCTAATCTGGACTTTTCTTTGGAAGCTCTGTACCTGGTGAATTCAGTATTCAATGCTCTATGCTCTGAGAAATAGACTACTCTCATACTAAAGTGTTCTTCAAAGGCGCTGTACAAATTCTTGTTATATGTCACGTGATACAATAGAAAGATTCAGGATTTTAGAGTCTTGTGGACTGGGATTATTATCATAACCCACTTACTCTGAGATCTCAGAAAAGTTATAAGACGTCTCTTGGTTCACTTTGTCATTGGTAAAAAGGAAAAGAAAATAGGCCGACTTCATAGCTTTTGTTTGTGTGTGCACAGCTGTGGGCATATGTATGTGAGAGAAAGAGGGAAGGAGAGAGAGAGAGAGAAGAGCGGAAGAGGGAGGAGGGAGGAGGAAGAGAGATTCAGGGAGGAAGAGAGGGAGAGAGGAAGAAAGGCAGAGAGAAAAGAAGAAGGAAGAAGAGAGAGCATTTGTTGCAGAGATGGCTAGTTTTGCACTAAAACATGCGCTTCTTTTCATGCAATGTACAGTTGTCTCTGGGTGGCCTTTAACCAGATGATGCATTTGCTGGTTCTCATGTTGTATCCATGCTGGTTCTCATGATGTTTTTTAGGGGAACCCAAGGGTAAGATCTTACATTTGGAGGGATGTATTCTACTGACAACCAGCTTGGGGTGAGAAGAACAGATTGGAGCGGGAGACCACAGGCTTTATCTGCGCCTCAGAGAACTGTGTCCTGGATGTTGGGGGGAGGGGATGCCTTTCTGGGCATTGTTGCTGTTGGGAGAGAGGCCAGCTCACAACCTGGTGACATTCCAGGACATTGGGAATGAGGGGGTTCTATTCTTCAGGGACCTAGTCTGTGCATAGAAGGAAGTTGCCCACGTTGTCATTCCTTTTGTGAATTCCAAGCCTTTCTTGAAGTCAATCAAGCATTATAGTCTGGCCTGGCTTCCACTGTGGGGAAGAATGGTGGCGAAGCTGTGGCCACACCTGCACTGATTACGAGAACAGCAGCAACTTAGGAGAAACTGTGGAGAGGCAGCTGCCACCTTCTTGAGTGTATCACCTGAACTCCCCATAGCAGACTGTATTATCCAAAGACAGTCACAGCAATCTGTCCCCTCCCATGACCTCTTCTGACATGTGACCCTGAAAACCCTTTCATCTACTGACATGCTCTATGTCCCCTGTCCTGGAGCCTAGGAAGAGCTTTGTAATTGCATCTGTCAATCTTACCAATCATTTTATTCAGCTCCTACTCAAGATTGGCAGTGGAATACATCCCTTCAAACTTAAGATCTCACCACTGTTTTTTGGGTTTCCCCAAAAAACATCAGAACACTTTAGTATAATATTAGTCTATTTCTCAGCAGTTAGAACATTGAATACTGAATTCACCAGGTATAGGGCTTCCAAAGAATAGTCCAGGCTAGGTTTGAGCCATTCTGTTCAGGGCCCTGGGTATTCTCCTGGTTCAACTTTGTCTGAACCAGAGCAACTCCATCTTGATTAGGAGCTGGGTAAAATGAGGCTGAGACCTACTGGGCTACATTCCCAGATAGTTAAGGCATTCTAAGTCACAGGATGAGATAGGAGGTTGGCTCAAGATACAGGTCACAAAGACCTTGCTGATAAAACAGTTTGCAGTAAAGAAGCCGGCCAAAACCTACCAAAACCAAGATCACAGTGAGAGCGACCTCTGGTCATCCTCCTTGCTACACTCTTGTCAGTGCTGTGACAGTTTACAAATGCCATGCAATGTCAGGAAGTTACCCTATATGGTCTAAAAAGGGGAGACATGAAAAATCCACCCTTTGTTTAGCATATCATCAAGAAATAACCATAAAAATGGGCAACCAGCAGCCCTCAGAGCTGCTCTGTCTATGGAGTAGCCATTTTTTTTTTTTTTTTTTTTTTTTTTTTTTTTTTTTTTTTTGGGAAACAGACTTATGCTCTTGTCAGCCAGGCTGGAGGGCAATGGCACAACCTCGGCTCACTGAAACCTGTGCCTCCCTCCCAGGTTCAAGTGATTCTCCTGCCTCAGCCTCCCAAGTATCTGGGACTGTAGGCACCTGCCACCATGCCCAGCTAAGTTTTTTGTACTTTTAGTAGAGACAGGGTTTTATCATATTGGCCAGGCTGGGCTTGAATTCCTGACCTCAGATGATCTACTCACCTTGGCCTCCCAAAGTGCTGGGATTACAGGAGTGATCCACCACACCAGGCAACCATTCTTTTATTCTACTTTCTTAAAAAACTTGCTTTTGCTTTGCACTGTGGACTCGCCCTGAATTCTTTCTTGTGTGAGATCCAAAAACCCTCACCTGAGGTCTTGGGATTGGGATAGTGACCCGTTTCCTGTAACACCTCCACCAATAGAGGATGGTGGAAATGATGCCATGTAATTTCTCAAGTAGGTCATTAAAATGTCTTTCATTTTTGCTTTGTCCTCTTGAGATACTTGCCCTTGGAATGAGAAAACCCAGGCCACGTGGGGAGGCCACATGGTGATGTCCCAGCCAACAGATTAATCTGAGGTCCTAGTCAGTACCAACCCCCAGATTTCTTCAAATGGTTTGAGCCTCCAGCTGCCTCGTCACTCATAGCCTTTGAGGCTTTCTAGCTGAGGCCCCAGACGTTGAAGAGCAGAGATAAGCTGTTGTTCTTCAGTGTCCTTCTCAAATTTCAGAATCCATGAGCATAATGAAATGGCAATTTTATGTCACTAAGTTTTGGACTGGATCATTATGCCAATCCAAATAGCTGGACACTGTTCATGCTTACTTTCCAGGTGAGGCACCCTAGAAACCTCAACTCAGAAACATCACTCTTGTTTAAGACAGCATCTTGCTTTGCCACCCAGGCTGGAGTGCAATGGCACCATCATAGCTCATTGCAGCCTTGAATTCCTGGATTAAGCAATCCTCCTGCCTGAGTCTCTCAAATAGCTGTGTCTACAGGTAAGCTTGGCTAATTTTTTTATTTTTTATTTTTGTGTAAGACAGGGTCTCACTTAGTTGCCCAGTCTTGTCTCGAACTCCTGGCCTCAAGTGATTCTCCCATCTCGGTCTCCTAAAGTGCTGGGATTACAGGCGTGAGCCACCCACACCTGGCCCAGGGCTATTCATCTTATCAAAGATTTACTGCCTCAGAGAAGAAGGAAACAGCTTTACACTGAAATATATTTTTAAAACACAAAAATCTATTTTACTTGAAATAAGGCTCTGTTTTTACCCAGGATCCAGAACTCCACTGAACTGTAAACCAGAACTAACCACATTAATTTACTGAACCCAGGCAGAACCAGTTCCAAGTATCACTTTTATTTTTAGCGAATCATAAACCAAATCAAAGCTGCTTAAAACATTATGAATATAAGTATTCCATTCAAATTACAACCAGACCAATGTATCTTGTAAAATAATTTTTGCCATGTTAAAAATTATTATACTATAAAAGTATTTTGCTGTTCTCTAAAATGAATCTGAAAAAAAATCTCCTAAGTAAATAAATAAATATGTCATTTGTTCAAGCCCTTTGGGGTACATACAAATTCATTCAAAATTGATTTGTAAGATGGTAAGAAATACATTATTTATAAGAACTGAGGAAGGACATGTCACTTTACACATCAGTTCCCAATAAGCCCTAAGCAATTTTTCTATCAAAGGAGCTGTATGAATTCTTGTTATATGTCACATGATATATTAGATTCAGGATATTAGGGTCTCGTGGACTGGGATTATTATCATAACCACTTACTCTGAGACATCAGAAAATTTATAAGACTTCTCTTGGTTGACTTTGTCATTAGTAAAATGGAAAAGAAAATAGACCAACTTCATAGCTTTTGTTTGTGTGTGTAGAGCTGTGGGTATATGTGTTTGAGAGAGAGAGGAAGAGGGAAGGAGGGAAAGAGAGAGAGAAGAGCAGAAGAGGGAGGAGGGAGGAGGGAGAGAGATACAGAGCAGAAGAGAGGGAGAAAGGGAGAGAGAGGAAAGGGGGGAGGAAGAGAGAGAATTCCAGGACCACAGGAACTTGAAGTCATGCCTAGAGCTGCCTCAGCCAGGAAACGAGGCAATGCTGTGAATCCAGGGCCAATAGCAAGTCTGCAGGGATTGGAGTTTTCAGTGAATGCTTCTGTAACGGTACAGTAAAATTAAAGTTTGCTGAGTTACATCCTACATGGTGAGATGTGAGACCACCCTGGTGCAGGATATAAGCTCAGGTTTCTCGTCCTTCGAAGCCTTGCCTTTTCCGTAGTCCCCCACTGGTTGTTACAGAGTGCAATACTGGCTTCAACAGGCACCATCATGGCAGAGGAAGGTGGGTAATCTATAAGCCGCATTTCAAGCTTCTGGTGGATTGGGCATGGAAGTTTAATTGCATTCACTGCAGAAGCAAGTGATGATGATAAGCTTGTGCTTCATTCCTGTCCTTCTTTCTGTGTCCACTGCTCTTGAGTGCCGGGCATAACAGGATTTAGTAGCCTCTTAAGTAGCATCTTTGAGCATCTTCCTCCTCTGTGTACTGGAAGAGCTGTCTTGAGAGCTCAATGTCCTGTGCCTACCTGCTCCCCCTCCACTACAAGGCTACACTTCGTTTTCAGTTCTGACAGTCCAAAACCACCTGCTCTTCACTTTGTCCAGGTTTCCTAGGTAAAAAGCAAGCAGCTTTTTGAGCAGGGAGAGAGGTGGTGGAAATTGAGGGTTCATGAGAATCCTGGGAGGCATTATAGGGGAAATTTAGCGGAAGTAAGGGTTGAAACCTGTAGCTCAGAGAACTACAGAACTATGGCCTGGGACACTTGGAACATCTGCTCCAGAAAGGTTTTGGGGACTTTTTAGATTTATGTTGGGTTTCATAGGAAAACTCAGGGGATGGAAGATCTGAATTTCTTATCTGGGTCACCTAACATCTCATTGCTTTCTCGTGTCTTTAGCGTGAAACTCAAATTTCCCAAAGTGTTAGTTCGAAGTTCCTTAAACATCCATCAGTGCCTTGCTCTGTTGTTTTGGAGAACTTACATGCTGTTTATAAGGTCGTATGACTGATTCTCTTGATGTTTGAATATCTGGTTATGCAGTTTTCCCTGACTCTCTAAGCGGTTATCGGATTTGGTAGCTGAAGCTCTTAGCTTTACAGGATATGAATAACTTTTCTGTGAGTGATGAAGAAAAAAATTTACAAAACCCAAAGTCTACTTATTTGGGGCTATTTCTGTGAGTGTGTTCTTTGCTATTGGATAAGGTACAAATTCAATCTGTTTAGTTATTTCAAGAGCATTCAAATCTCCCATTTCCTCTTGAATAATCTGGTTAAACTTTTTCCCCCAAGACAATGTCAATTTCTTATTCCGTTTTTAGATATTAAGAGTGTTTCTGGTTTTCTTACTATGTACATCATCTCTCTTTAAAGTTTGTTTTAATTAAATATATTTTTTAAGAGACAAGGTCTTACTCTGTCTCCCAGGCTGGAGTGCAATGGTGCAATCATGGCTCGCTGCAGACTTGAATTCTGGGCTCAAGTGATCCTCTCGCTTTAGCCTCCTGAGTGGCTGGGACTACAGGCATGTGGCACCACATCTGGCTAATTTTTAAAACTTTTGTAGAGGGCTGGGTGCGGTGGCTCACAGGTGTGGTAATCTCAGCACTTTGGGAGGCCTAGGCAGGAGGATCACTTGAGGTCAGGAGTTTGAGATCAGCCTGGCCAAAAAGGTGAAATCCCATCTCTACCAAAAATAAAAAAAAATAGCTGGGCTTGATGGCAGGCACCTGAAATCCCAGCTACTCAGAAGACTGAGGCAGGGGAATTGTTTGATCGGAAGTTGCAGTGAGCCAAGGTTGTGTCACTGCACTCTAGCCTGGGTGACAGAACGAGACTCCATCTCAAATAAAAAAATTTTTTTTGTGGAGACTTGGTTTTGCTATGTTCCCCAGGCTAGTCTCAAACTAACGATCCTCCCACTTTGGTCTCCCAAAGTGTTGGAATTAAAGGCATGAGCCACTGCTCCCAGCCTGTTCTCTTTGAGTTATGCCTTTTACAATCATATTATGCCTTTTCCCTCTTTTTCTTAAATGCTCTCAATGGAGTATTTGTTTTCTTTTATTGCATATATTTCTGGTGTACAAAATGCTTTGATATACATGTACATAGTGAAATAATTATTACAGACAAATTATAATATTCATCATCTCACATAGTTAGCATACATAGTTAGCTATTTTTTATGGTGAAAGTACCTACTACTTTCTTAGTAGTAAAAAGCTACTTTCTTAGAAAATTTTCGGTGTACAATGCATTACTGTTAACTATAGTGCTATGTTGTATGTCGGCTCTCTAGACTGATTCATTCAATATGACTGTAACTTTGTACACTTTGACTTCCATCTCTCCATCTCCCCACTTACCTGCCCCTGGTAACCACTGTTCTATTCTCTATTTCTAGATATTCAAGCGTTTTTTGTTTGTTTGTTTGTTTGTTTGTTTTGACTTCACATATAAGTGAAATCAAGCAGCATTTTTCTTTCTGTGAAAAGAATACCTACCAAGAAGGTATTTTTTGCTTTGACAATTCTTTCTATTGTCTCTTTATTTTAGACTTCATTCTTTTCATCTTCTATCTTTATTATTTTCTTCCTGCTACTTCCCTCAAGTTTATTCTGTGTTCGGTCACTAACGTCTTACATTGGATGATCTGAGCATTCATTTTTACTCTTTATCTTTTTGATATAGGCAGTTAGGATTATAAATTTCCCTATGAGTATTGCTTTAGTGCATACTAACACTTTTAAATGTATAAGATTTTATTATGGTTCAGTCTCAAGTAGTGAAACATTCCCACACTAATTTCTTCTTTGACCCATGAATTAAAGTGTGTGTGTGATTTTCAGAATAAAAAGAGCTTTTTAAAATATATTTCTGAAATGTCTAAATGCATGGGTTTTAGTTACCTTTTTATTGCTGATTTCTAACCATTAAATTGTGGTGAATGTGGTCTATTAGATGTCAGTTCTATGAAAAATTTGAAGAACTTTCTGACTTATGGTGCAGTCAGGTTTTACAAATGTTTCATGAATGGTTGAGAGGAATATGATTCCTCTAATTGTTTGGTGCAGGGACACACATAGGCACATTCATTAGGTCAAGCTTGTTAATTGTGTAGTTCAACCCTTCCGTAATTTACTGCTTGCTTTATTTATTTCTGGGAAAAGTGTGTTTTCCTCTTCCACTCTGTTGATGAATTTGACAATCTCTCCTGTAGTTCTCTAAATTTTATCTTATAAAATGAGACTGTGCTACTAATCATGAACAAATCTAAAATTCTCTTCCTGGCGAAGCAAACCTTTGATCATGATAGCAATCTTCTTTATTCACAATAATACTTTTTGGCTTTAAAGTTTATTTTCTCTGATATCACTAAACTATGCCAGAATTTTTTGTCTTTTAAAGTCTCATTTGTATACTGTGTGTGTGTGTGTGTGTGTGTGTGTATTTTTAAACTCAATCTGACATTTTTTGTCTATTAACTGGTAGATATAAGTCACTCCATTTCATTTACTGATATATTTAATCTTCTTACTGGCATTATAGTTTTTCTATTTCTTCTCGAACTGCCTTTTCTGTCCTTTATCGATTTTCTTTTTCTGTTTTCTTTTGGATTGATTGTTTTTGTAAGTTTCATTGTCCTCTCTATTGTTTTGGAAGTATTCACTCTATTCTTTAAGATGGTTTTTTTTTCCTTTTCCTTTAGTGTTCTGTGATTTTACTATGATGCATCTTGGATGGTGGATGTGGTTTGGATTTTTGTCCCTGGCCAAATATGTCATGCCAAATTATAATTTCCAGTGTTGGAGGAGGGGCCTGATGGGAGGAGATTGGATCATGGGTACAGATTTCCACCTTGCTGCTCCCATGATGGTGAGTGAGTTCTCACGAGATCTGGTATGTAGCACCTGCCCCTTCTCTCTCGCCTGCTGCTTCTCTGACCATGTGAAGATGTGCCTGCTTCCCTTTCACCTTTTGCCATGATTGTAAGTTTCCTGAGGCCTCCCAGCCTTGCTTTCTGTACAGTCTGCGGAATCACAAGCCAATTAATCCTATTTTCTTCATAAATTACCCAGTCTCAGGTAGTTCTTTATAGAAATGTGAGAATAGACTCATACAATGGTCTTTTTATGGCTCCTACTTTAGATTTGTTGTGGTATCTAAATCTGAAGATTCACATCTTCCACTATTTTTTAAAAATTCTCAGTCACCACTTCTCTTAATATTTTCTCTTCTGAGTTCTGTACACTTTCTTCTTTTAGAAATTTGATTAGGTGTATATTAGACCAAATTGTTCTTTCCTCCTCTCTTTGTTCTACATTCTGGGTAATCTCTTTCAGTTCGTTAATTCTCTTTTTTTTGTTACCCAGGCTGGAGTGCAGTGTTGTGATCTCAGCTCACTGCAGCCTCAACCTCCCTGGTTAAAGTGATCCTTTTACTTCAGCCTCCCAGGTAGCTGGGACTACAGGTGTGCACCATCACGCCTGGCTAATTTCTTGTATTTTTTGTAGGGAGGGGATTTTGCCATACTGCCCAGACTGGTCTTGAGCTCCTGAGCTCAAGCGATCTGCTTCCCAAAGTGCTGGAATTACAGGCGGGAGTCACCATACCTGGTCAATTCTCCTTTCAGTTGTGTTCATTCAGCTGATTAAACTACACTGAATTCTGAATTTTAATACTTTTATATTTCATGTTTGGAAGTTCTATTTTTTTTTTAAGTTATATGGTTATTTTGGGAGGAAGCTATGCCAACCACTATTCCACAGATACCACAGTGCTTATTCTGGCAGCCTCTTAATTTGCCCTCATTTTTTATTATACGTTTTATTTCTTTAAATGTTTCATTTATTTATTTACATTGGTATATTTGTTTTGTTTCGAGACAGGCTCTCTCTCTGTTGTCCAGACTGGAGTGCAGGGGCACAATCATAACTCACTGTAGCCTTGACCTCCTGGGTCCAAGCTATCCTCTACCCTAGTAGCTGGGACTACTGTTGCCCACCACCATGCCTGGCAAATTTTTGTTTGTTTGTTTGTTTTTGGTAGAGATGAAGCTTTGCCATGTTGCCCAGGCTGGTCTTGAACTTCTGAGTTCAAGCAACCTGCCCTCCTTGACCTCCTACAGTGCTGGGATTACAAGCGTGAGCCACCACACCCGACCTATTTAAATATTTTAAATGTAGTTATTTTCCAATCTGTATCTGATAATTCTAATACTAAAAGTTCTTGAGACTTTATTGTGTATTAATCTTATTGACTCTTGAGGAAAGTGACTTTTGTCCTCGTGTCTGTCACAATTTTTAACTGTGAGCTCATATGTGACTGGCTTTTATATTTGAGATTCCTGAAGAGCCTGGGATAGGAGTGATTTCCTCTAGAACAGGATTCGTGTTGGTTTGTCTTAGGTGCCTGGACTGCTATCAGCATGGTGCCTCTTCAATCTAGTCACTTACCCTGGGCTTTCCTGGACCAATCAGAGGCTAAATTCAACCTCATACTCACACAAGGACAGGGCTTGATTACACGTTCTCAGAGGAGACCTCCTCTACTCGCTCTCTTGGCCAAGACAAACGTGTGCATTTATTTTGGGTTTCTTTACTTGGGGAAAGATTTTTTTTTCTTAGCTCAGCTTCATATTATGGGCAAAACTCTTTCGGGGTCCTCACTGATGTGAGGAGTCTCAGTTCCAATGCTTTACCGCGAATTTATGGAAAACTTGGTCTCCTGTTCCTGGCTAAGCCATCAAAACCCAAGTCCAGGGTACTGACACCAGCAGGCACCCCAGGACAGCTTTGGCTCATGGTTGTACTCACCACTCTGGCATCAGCTCCTATTTCACTGTGATCCCTGGAAACCTTCTTTAATTTCTTGTGAAATTTTCTGTGTATTCAGAGCTTTATTTGCTGTGGGATACCCCGCATCGACTTGCTTCATAATGAAATGTTTCCTAGGGTATCTATCCCATCCTAAAGCAGGAGACCTGAAGAGAGTCTTTTTTTTTGGAGACAGGGTGTTGCTCTGTCACCTAAGCTGGAGTGTAGTGGCACAGTCATGGCTCACTGCAGCCTTGACCTCCCAGGCTCAAGCAGTCCTCCCACCCTAGCCTCCTGAGTAGCTGGGACTTCAAGCATGCACCACCATACCTGGCTAATTTTTTTCTTATTTTTTGTAGAAATGAGGGTTTCCTTATGTTGTCTAGGCTGGTATGGAACTCCTGGTCTCAAGGGATCCTCCCGCCTTGACTGCCCAGAGCGCTGAATTACAGGCATGAGTCACTGCGCTCGGTGTAAAGAGTCTTGCCTGTATTTTGCATGCTGTTTTTCTTCCTTTGATATATATTCTGCACTAGTTATTTTGCACAAGTGCTAATGCTAAGACGACTTATTCCCTATTTGCTCATGTTAAATATGATTACAGCTGTTATTCTAATAGAGTCTGAGTCAAGTCTCCTTGACCTTAGAATCTTTTTATCTTCTCCTGGCCTGAGATTGCAGAGTGTGAGGTCAAGGAAAGGGTGGTAAACAGAGGAAAGGAAAGGGAGAAGGAGGGAGGCAGGGATAGAGAGGAGGGATGAGAGGAAGAAAGAGCTAGAGATAAGAGAGAGAAGGAGAAAGAGGGAGAGAGAGATGAGAGAAAGAGAGATGAGAGAGTAACAGAGGAAGAGAAAGGGAGAGGGAGACAAAAGAGAGAGAGAGAGACAGGAAGTGAAAGAGGGAGAGAGGAAGAGAAGGAGGAAAGGGAAAGGAATAGAAAGAGGCAGAAATAAAGATAAAAAGAGAGAGACAGAAAGAAAGGAAGGAAGAGAGAGGGAGGGCAAGGGAGGAAGAGAAAGAGAAAAAGACAGGGAGAGAGAAGGAGAGGGAGAAAGAGAAAAAGAGAAAGAGGGAGGGAAAGGGAGAGAGGAAGAGAGAGCTTACACAGGTAAGCAGGCTGGGGGTGTGGAATATTATGGCGAGTGAGTGTTTTCTGCTCTCTCTCTAGTTTGTTAAGAAGTCTTGTCCTAGGGTTCTCACCAAGGTCGCTCTCGGACCACTTGAGCCATTTCCCCAATTACAGGCAGGTTCCGAAATTTCCCTTTGAACCAATGTTGGATCCCAGTGAAGCTCTTCTTCGACTTCCCCCATCTCACCCCAGGGGCTGTTTTTGCACCACTGCCGGTCTGTGCAAGATACAGAAGGTGAAACCCTGGGATTCTGGGTGCAATGTTTTGAGCTGTGGGAGGAGGGGGACAGAACTGGGTCTCTCTGTGTTTCTTTCCCTTCCATTCCCCTCCTTCCCTCAGGACATCTTATTTATTTTTGTGACTGCATTGCGAACTCCCTGTTATTGCTGAAGGTAATTAGCTCTGTGCAATTATAATCATTCTCTATTCCCTCTCTGGCTTTCCTCTCCACCAGGGAGAAGCAGAGGTGAGACACGCAGAGATTGTGGGGGAAGGGCTTCAGTCTTTGAAGCATTTTCTACATCTTTTCACCCCAACTGTCCATACACACCCTCTGCCAGCTTCTCTAGACATTGAGATAGTCATGAGCTATTTTAGGATTTTGTCCACTGGCGATCTTTATTCTGTTGTGGTTTTGTGGGGAAGATGGCTATGAGAAGCACTAATTCTTAGATTTCCAAAAAAGGATTATGGGTCAGCTGCGGTGGCTCATGCCTGTAATCCCAGCACTTTGGGAGATCAAGGCAGGAGGATCGCTTGAGGCCAGCAGTTCAAGACCAGCCTGGGCAATATAGTGAGACCTCCCCCACAACACACACCTCTAAAAAATTTTCAAAAATTAGCGGGGCATGGTGGCACATGTCTGTAGACTCAGCTACTCAGAGGCTGAAGTGGGAGGATCACTTGAGCCCAGGAGGTTGATGCTTTTCAGTGAGCTATGTTCACACCGGTGCACTCCAGCTTGGGCGACAGAATAAGACCCTGTCTCAAACAAAACAACCAAAAAGATTTTGGACAGAAGCCTTGTGTGGCCCTTAATTTTTTTGCTTATTGCCTATTTTTATGCTGGTTTTAAATTTGTCTTTTACATTTTACATTTTTTTGTTAGTTTTAAGAGCTGAAAACACCACGATGCCGCTTTATTATCTTAACAATACGTTCAAGACCATGTAGGTCCCTTTCTGTGGGGAGGGAGGGCTTTAGACTCAGAAAGACTTCGATTCAGATCTTAGCCCTGTCATTTATAGGAATAGCAAGCAAGTTACATACATTCTGTGTTTCCGTTTTATCCTTTAATACCATGATCACAATTATTGTGGTGAGGTCCTGGGATATAGATACATGAATAAAACAAGGCTTGTTCACTCCACAAGATCATTTTCAAAGGCAGACTGAAGAATAAATGGTTACTGCCTGGGTGCAGTAGCTCATGCCTGTAATCCCAGCACTTTGGGAGGCCAAGGCGGGCAGATCATTTTAGGTCAGGAGTTCGAGACCAGCCTGACCAACATGGGAAAACCCCATCTCTAAAAATACAAAAATTCGCCTTGCATGGTGGTGCACGCCTGTAATCCAGCTACTTCGGAGGCTGAGGCAGGAGAATCACTTGCCTCCAGGAAGCAGAGTTTGCAGTGAGCCGAGATCACACCACTGCATGCCAGCCTGGGTGACAGAGTAAGACTCCACCTCAAAAAAAAAAAAAGAAAAAGAAATGATTACTTAAAATGGAGCATACACAGTCCAATGGAAGCGTTCTCTGGATGACCCTCACAGGACAATAGAGAAAGGACAGTGAGGATGAGGATGATCACTCATCTTTCCCAGGTGAGCGTGCGCCTGGTGAGACAGGTGAAATGACCTGTTGGAGGTAGCAGGAAGAACAAGTGAGGAAAGTGTGTAACTGATGTGGCCTCGGGGAGCCACGTGCGAGGCGAAATTCAGGGAGCTACAGGCACCAGATCACGGAAGGTTCGTGTGTCCTCCATGCTTTCCATGCTCTTCATTATGAGAATAAAATTGGTCGTTGTTATTTATTTATTTATTTATTTACAATGGAGTCTCACTGTGTCACTCAGGCTGGAGTGCAGTGGGGACCATAGCTCACTGCAGCCTCCATCTCCTGGGATCAAATGATCCTCCCACTTCAGCCTCCCAGGTTTCTGGGACTATAGGTGTGCACCACCATGTCTAGCAAATTTTTTAATTTTTTTTTAGAGATGAAGTCTCATCATGTTGTCCAGGCTGGTCTTGAACTCCTGGGTTCTCCCACCTCAGCCTCTCAAAGTGCTGGGATTGCAGTCATGAGCTGGTGCGCTTGGCATGGAATTTGTTCTTAGTAAAGGGAACAGTGGACGTGGTTAAGCTGAGAGTTAACCACAATCAGTTTTGTGTTTTTTAAAAAAAATCATGTAGAAGGCTGGGCACAGTGACTCATGCCTGTAATCCCAGCACTTTGGGAGGCTGAAGTGGGCAGATCACGAGGTCAGGAGATAGAGAACATCCTGGCCAACATGGTGAAATGCTGTCTCTACTAAAAATACAAAAATTAGCTGAGCGTGGTGGCACGTGCCTATAATCTCAGCTACTCAGGGGGCTACGGCAGGAGAATTGCTTGAACCCAGGAGGTGGATGTTGCAGTGAGCTGAGATCATGCCACTGCACTCCAGCCTGGGGACAGAGCTAGACTGTTTCAAAAAAAACCCAAAAAATCATGCAGAAGCATTGAGAGAGATGGTTAGAAGGAATGAGGGAGATTGTACACATGGCTGCAACCATATCAGACACCCGACATGCTCTTCTTACAATATCACTTGTGTGGTCCTTCCATTGAAGAGATCTGGGCAAACTTATGATACTGTGAGACTTCCAAGCCAGATTGCAGAACCCAACACAGCTTCCATCTCGTCCTCTTGGTATGTTTATTCTTGGAACTCACCAGCATGCGTGAGAATGCCCAAGCATTTGTGGAAAGATCCATGGGGAACGAAATTCAGGACCCCAGCTGAAAGCCACGGCTGAGCTCCCAGCTGACAGGTGGCATCAACTACCAGCCATGGGACTGTACCGTCTTGAGTGGATCCTTCGTTCTCAGTGAATTCCACGTGGGACAGAGAGGGGCTGATCCTGCTCAGCTCTGCCCAAATTGCACATTCAAGGGCCAAAGAAAGGCTTACTATTGTTTTGAGACATTGTATTTTGTGATGATTTGCTACTGGGCAATAGATAACTGATATCAGGAGGGAGAATGGAAGCAGAGGCATTCATTAGAGGACATAATTACTCAGGCAAAAGATGATGAGGGCTTAGCTAAGGCATTCATTAATTGAACAAAATTATCACATGTCAGGCACGGTGCTATGACATGGGAATGTAATATGACCTAGGTAGACAAGATCTCGTCTCTGAAGAAATTGACTGGCTACTTGGTGGAGAGAATGGAATATAGAATACAGCCACTGATCTACCTTATGATGTTTACTTAAAGATGTGTGATCTCACCATGTAATATTAAGAGGCACTTAAAGAATAGAATACAATAACGAGAAACATGCATTATTGTAAGGGTAAAACTTTTGGCATCCAGATTGCATGAAAATGACATTGGTTTTACTCTCTAAGCCCTATTGAACATGTTACTTTCTTGTCTTTGTCTCCATTAGAGAAAACCTTCATGTGGGCACTTTTGATGCTGGCATTGTGTGATTTTCAGATCAAAGCACTTGCTATTTGCATCAGTGCTTGTTGCGTTTTTTTTTTTTTTTTTTTTTTTGAGGCAGAGAGTGGGAGGATTATCACAGTATTCTTTTCAAGTGCTCTCAGTCCCTCATCAAAGGGAGGGTTTTAGAGCCTTCGTTTGTTGGAGATTCCGTATAAGACGATTCTTGGTTTGGGGTTTTGAGTAAATCACTTTAGCTTAAACACCAGAAACAAAGAGTAGTAACCTATGCATTGTCAACTACAAAGTCCTTTCCAAGTGCCAATTATTTTTATAATGTTTAAATGGAATTTGGAATTTAGTGGTATTTAGGGCATTCACCGTTCGCGAGGGCATTTCTTTTGAAAAACAATAATTCATTCACTAATTCATTTAATTATTTGAGCCTTTACAAAGAACAGCCAGAGCTCCGCCCCATTTCATTTTTGCTGCACACAATATTGCCCCCTCTTTCTTCCTCCCTTTAAGGACCACAATAAGGGGTCATTGTCATGACCTGATTCTGCGTGTCTACCAGGGCAAGCTGGCTTTTGTTCCCATCGCTCTGCTGGGAATGGGATCATCAGAGGTTTTTTTGTTAACTCTTCTTAGTGCACAGTTGGCTTGGACTCTCGGCGGCATGTGGTGCTGTTGACCATGACCTGGTTCTTAAAACCTGGGTCTCTGCTGACTTCTGTGCTAATGTGCTTGACTCTTCTCTGATTCCTTTCTCTGCTTCTGCTCCTGGCTTTTCTTTGTGCCTCTTTCTTCATCTTAAATGTTGATATTACCACCGGTTTAGTTCTTAAAACCTGATGTGCTTTGGATCTGTGTCCCCGCCCAAATCTGATGTGTAATTGTAATCCCCAGTGTTAGAGGTAGGGCCTGCTGGGAGGTGACTGGATCCTGGGGGCGGTTTCCTCTGTTTAGCACCATTCTCCCTTGATGCTGTCATTGTGATGGTGAGTTCTCATAGGGTTGTTTGAAAGTGTGTGGAACCTCCCCCACTCTCTTCCTCCGGCTCCCAGCCATGTGTAATGCTGGCTCCCCACTTCGTCTTCCGCCATGATTATAAGTTTCCCAAGACCTCCCCAGAAGATGAGCAGATTACAGCATCATGCTTTCTGCACAGCCTGCAGACTGTGAGTCAATTAAACCTCATTTCTTTATAAATCACCCAGTCTCAGATATTTCTTTATAACAACGTGAGAACAAACTAATACAAATCCCTTCCAATTTCCAAAGATACTGTCATGTTTCCAAGACTTCCATCCATCTAATGACTGTCTATATTCTGATGAGTCTCAGAAACCACATCTACTACCTCTGAAGCATCAATGCTTAGGAATCACCATGTTTAAGGATACAAAATTGAACCAGGCAGTCTCTCATAGCAAGGAGTTTACAGTCTATCAGGGCAGACTAGATGTGCACACGCATTGTGTTTTTCAACTTGGACTTTCCTATGTGGCCTAGCAGAGAACAGCTACTCAAGATGTAAGGTTTCACGGTCAAAACGGATTCCTTCCATTGCGTAGAAGTGGCACCAACACCGAAGCGGGTTAAAACAGGCACAGCTAGAGCTTTCTATTTTATTTGAAACTGGATGAAGTTTAGGACAAAACAAAACTTCTTGGCTGGGTGTGGTGGTTCACGCCTATAATCCCAGCACTTTAGGAGGCCAAGGCAGGCAGATCACCTGACGTCAGGAGTTCGAGACCAGCCTGACCAACGTGGAGAAATCCCACCTCTACTAAAAATACAAAATTAGCCAAGCGTGGTGGCGCATGCCTGTAATCCCAGGTACTTGGGAGGCTGAGGAGACAGGAGAATCGCTTGAACCAGGGAGATGAGGTTTTGGTGAGCTGAGGTTGTGCCATTGCACTCCAGCCTGGGCAACAAGAGTGAAACTCTGTCTCAAAACAAACAAACAAAAAAAATCTTGCCATCTCAGCTGCAAGTAGAACTGTATCAGGTGATGTTGCTTGGTTGTAAGCCACAAAAATGGACTCTAGCTAATTTCAACTAAGAAAAAGAGTTTATTAGAAGAATAAACAATATGTCTTGGAATTGAAGAAAAGAACAGGATAACCAAGTTTAAAAAAAAAAAAGCACTAACACCATTCTGGAAAACTGGTCAGTAGAAACACACAGATTATCATGTGTCCAAACCTGGGCTCAGAGCTACCTCGCCCAGAACTCCAAAGTAAATAAAGCTCTGTAGGCGAAGACCTATTAACTTAAAAAAATCCCCAATTTATAAACTTAGAGAAGACTTGATTATTTCTTATAAAGGGTTATATCCTGCAAGATGGCAATCCCATAGGCTGGGAAGTGTAGCTTCTGCCCCAGACCAGAGACAGGCACCTCAAAGGAGGAGGAGCTGAGGCAGGAGTTTATGCTGAGCAGGTTGTCTAAATATACATATTCAACAGGTTAAGTAAGAGCTATGAATATTCATGAAGGTGGTCCTGATGTATGCGTATTGAACAAACACGCATCTAACGTAGGACCCATGTTCATGTTATGATGGAGACTTAACACTTAAACGTATTACAGTTAGAGTCTAAATGTCAAAATGTCTTTTTAGGATATGGAACTACTCAAGTGTGCAGCCTCTATAAACTGGCTGGAACCAGTCCATGGCTAGTGGTCTTCGTATCAGGAGAAAGATACAGAAAGCAGTCCTTTGTCCAATCAAAGCTGTAGTTGTGACTGCTGGAACGGGGGGGTCGGTTAGTTAGTGTCTGGTGGTGAGCTAATTATGCTACTAATTCTTCTCCCAAGGTCAGTGCTTGTTTAGCTGCTAGAGAAAAATAAAAACCTCATGGCAGTTAGAATGTAGTTCATTCAGTAAGTGAAGGGGTGTCTGACTTAACCCTTGCCTGACATGATCTTAGATCCTGTTATAATTTGGTATTTTATTGCCACAAAGAGTCTGTTCTGTCAGTCTTGTGGTCTCTATTTTATTTTATTTATTTGTTTATTTTGAGACGGAGTTTTGCTCTTGTTGCCCAGGCTGGAATATAGTGGTGTGATCTTGGTTCATCACAACCTCTGCCTCCCGGGTTCAAGCAATTCTCCTGCCTCAGCCTCCCGAGTAGCTGGGATTACAGGCATTTGCCACCATGCTCAGCTAATTTTGTATTTTCAGTAGAGACGAGGTTTCTCCATGTTGGTCAGGGTGGTCTCGAACTCCTAACTTCAAGTGATCTGCCCGCCTCAGCCCCACAAAGTTCTGGGATTACAGGTGTGAGCTACCGTGCCCAGCCTTTATGGTCTCTATTTTCACATCAGTGCTGGTCAGTTGTGTCTGAACTGCAAAAGGGCATGTATTATGAGGCATGTCTGACCTCACATCCTATCATGGCTGGAAACTCAGTTTTAAGGTTTTTCTGGGGTCCCCTTGGCTAAGAAAGTTTGTTCAGTCGGCTGGAGCAGCAGTGGGGAGGTAAGGCTTAGGAGTTCATTTTTAGTTTACAGACCACAGTCACCTGCCACAATAGAAAAAGTGAGTTAGTCAATCACAGTGCTTGACTCATAGTGGGTATTCAATAGCAGATTTTTGAATGAAGAAATCAATGAATCTGGTTACTAGGTAGATTAGATAACACTAATCTCTGCCAATGATACTAGAATTCTTTCATAGACCAAGGTGAAACTTTCTGGGCATTTTAGTGTGGCCGGCATGATGAATAAACTATATTTCTGTCCGAATGGGAACACGGGAATACTGTGTGTCTCTGTCTTACTGGAATTGAGAAATCACCCTGGTTATTACTGAACCAAATAAAAATAAACTCAGAAGAAGCATCTGCACATCACACTGTTGTTGTTTTTCACTGATAGAAGCATTATGGGATGTTGAGCGATGCCAGAGAGAATGCAGTAATGTTCCTTTGGATATAGAACACTTGAGATTTGACAGTTTCACATTTTTCTTTATTTCTGTGAAGGCAGGATCCTGACAGAGCTATATTCTGCCACTCACTCACGCTGTTTTCTTGTAAATGGCAGTGAATGAAAGAGGGGACTAGAGACACCTTATTAATCAACTCAGCTACAATTTTATAGCACTGTGCCCAGAAGGACACACTGAGCTATCAGTGTCAGTCAGGAAAGCACATGACTCAAATGAAGGACTGTAGAAATCCAACAGGTGGATGGGAGCCAAATTCCATCCAGCAGCCTCTGTGCCTTTAAGCCTGTCTGAGCAGCTTTCATTACTCAAGATGTGAAATGGCCAACCCTATTGATCCACTGGCACATTTTTGTGTTTTGAGGCTTGTTTTAATATTTTCTTTTTCTTTGTTTTTTTTGGGGGGGGGGGAAGCATCGATTTCCAGGCACCAAGTAGTCTGTTCCTCTACTTCTGTAGACTAAACCAGCACAAAACACAGCAGTTAAAAGAGACTATTTATTTGGCTCTTACTATTTATTTGGCTCTGTGAGTGGGCTGGTCTTGGCTGGGTGGTTTTCACTTGGGGTCTCTCACACAGTTTAAAAAAAATCTTCAACTTTTAAGTTCAGGGGTACATATGCAGGATGTACAGGTTTGTCACCTAGCTAAATGTCTGCTATGGTGGTTTGCTGCACAGATCCCCTAGGTAATAAGCCCCACGTGCATTACCTATTCTTCCTGATGCTCTCCCTGCCCCCACTCTCATATGGGCCCCAGTGTGTGCTGCTCCCCTCATGTGTCCATGTGTTCTCATCGTACACCTCCCACTTGTAAGTAAGAACATGCGGTGTTTGGTTTTCTGTTTCTGTGTTAGTTTGCTGAGGATGATGGCTTCCAGCTCCATTCATGTCCCTACAAAGGGCATGATCTCATTCCTTTTTATGGCTGCATAGTATTCCATGGTGTATATGTACCACATTTTCTTTATCTAGTCTATTATTGATGGGCATTTGGGTGGATTCCATGTCTTTGCTACTGTGCATCTCTCAAACAGTTTTGTAGTTAGATATCGATTAGAGCTGGGGTCATCTAAAGGTTTAACTTTTCTCTGATGTGGCTGGTGACTCAGTGGGGGTAGCAGAGCTACATGGATTAGCTGGGCATCACTCTCTTTTCATATGGCCCCTCCATGGGTTAACCTGGGCTACCCAACTGCAAAGCACTTATAGGCCAGTGCAAACTTTCCAAGATCTCCCAGTGGAAGCCACAAGACTTCTTACGACAGCTTCAGAAGCCATGCAGAGTCACAGGCCTGTTGAGATTCAAGGAACAGAGATTGGATGTAGGTGTGAGTTCCAGGAGGTTCATCTCATTAGGAAGGCGTCTTGGGACTATAACAGAGAAACAGCAGAAGAACGAACATAACTCCATTTTCTTTTAAGGGACCTTTACTCATTCCTGCATGTAGCCTAGGATCATTTTAGAACACTGGGATAATAATGCACATGCAGCAATCGTGTAGTTTTAAAAACGAACTCTGGGATCAAGGAAGAAGTTTAGAAACAACTAACTGTTTTGTTGAGAGATTTATATGAGCACTGTGACCTGGCCAAGGACAAAGAGATTCCCAACCTCCTTGGACCCTCACTAGTGCCCAGATGTCTGCGGTGGTTGGTTACCTCTTTTTAAAATTTAAAGTATTTTTTAAAATGTGGAATGCTTCAGGAACTTGCATGTCATCTTTGCCCAGGGCCTTGCTCTTCTTCTCCGTACCATTCCAATTTTAGTATATGTGCTGCCGAAGCGAGCACTGTCAGTTATGTCTTGATCCTAGCCCCCCTCCCCGCTTACCTCTGCTCTTAACATAAAAAGAGCCGGACACTTGTTCTGACTTAAGATGGTACTTTGGGACAGTTGTCCACCATCTTCTTGCTTTGCTTGCTCTCTAAGAGCAAGCAAGAGTTTGCTTTTCTTCCCACAAACTCTTGTCTCTCGTGTAAGTCTTTCGAGCAGTCAGCAGCTGAACCCTGGTTCGGTTAGAGAACGAGGCTGTGCTAAGTCACTTCCCGTGTATGTGGCCTCTGCAGGGACTGTGCTTGGTCTCACCACTCGTGCTGCCTGCTTTCCGCACCCTGGAGTCCAGTGGTCCCCCCAGTTTTCTCTGTTCCTTTGATCCACTCGCACCTGCCTGCCTTCCTGAGGCATATGGTTCTCCCGTGTCTGCCTCATGGCCTTGGTTTCTCTTACTGATCCCCAGATCTCCCCCACACTACACCCCTTCAGGGAAGTGGTGCTTGGCTGCCCAGGTCAGACCTGACTCTTCTCTTAAAAATGTTCAGAGGCCAGGTGTGATAGCTCATGCCATAATCTCAGCCCTTTGGGAGGCAGAGGCAGGAGGATTGCTTGAGACCAAGAGTTTGGGACCAGCCTGGGTAACATAATGACACCCCATCTCCCCCAAAATTTAGATTAGCCAGGCGTGGTGGTGTGCACCTGTAGTACCAGCTACTTGGGAAGTCAAGGCTGGAGGATCGCTTGAGCCCAGGAGTTTGAGGCTGCAGTGAGCTATGACCTTGTTACTGCACTCCAGCCTGGGTGACAGCCTGTGTCTAAAAAAAAAGAAAAAGACTCTCAAAGAAGTGAGTTCCTTCCCTTCGTGACACTGACAGCAGTTTGTACATATATCAGCTGCAAGATAATTAGGCTAATGAACACCTCCTCTGCAAATCACTTCAAAAGAGCAGCAGCAACTGTATTATGTGTATCTGGTTTTTTTTTAAATCAATATCATGTTTTCTACACTTAGTGCATAGTGGCAGCTCAGAAACCTTTGTTCAGTGAATGAATAAATGAACATTCCTTCTCAAACTGCTGTGTTCAATGTTGGCCCTTCTTTTTCAAGATATGTGCATGTTCTATTGGGAGCACATCTTCATTTTTTTTTTTTTTTGAGGCAGATCCCACTCTGTGGCTCAGGCTGGAGCGCAATCGTGTGCTTTCAGCTCACCTCAACCTCTGCCTCCCGGGTTCAAGCGATTCTCCGGCCTCAGCCTCCTGAGTAGCTGGGATTACAGGCATGCACCACCAGGCCCAGCTAATTTTTTTATGTGTTTTTAATAGAGATGGGGTTTTGCTGTTTTGGCCAGGGTGGTCTCAAACTCCTGACCTCAGATGATCTGCCCCTCTCAGCCTCCCAAAGTTCTGGGATTGCAGGCCATGGAGAACAAAGCTTCTGATGGAGGAGAGATTTAGCTGAATTCAGGGCATCAGGGGCTTTTTAAGAGACTAGGAAATGAGGACTAATGCATGGGATTTTCAGAGACGTCGCAAGGGTTGGGTGCAGTGGATGAAACTCCTTGGGGATCCTGTGGGTTAGGGGTGGAGACACAGATTAGTGCATCCTCACCTGAGCCAAGAACTGAACACTGTCTTCCCATGTGGTGGCTGCAGCAGGGGATCTGAGTGGATTTCCCTGAACAGGCAGGAAACAGGCTGTTGGCCCGGCAGGTGGCAGGTGGAATATTTAAGCTGCGAAGCTGGTGTGAATCTGGTAAGAAGCAGGGCAGGTGTGTAGACATTCAGACCATTGAAAAGGGGCCCAGGCTGCCAGCCACAGCCTCAGTTAGGAGACCTTCTGCAGGGAGCACAGCCAGCAGCCCGAGTGTCCCATGTCTCCAGCCTTCTGAGGTCACACCTTCCTGTATTAACCAAATCATATAACTGAAGCCTCTATCCCGCTTCGTCATGGTGAATCTTGTGTTCCCTCTACTTCCCCCCAGGGCATGCTAGATGGTTCTGACTGGCAAGCCCCCAACACAGTCGCTAGCCGTCCCCAAATGCTGTATCTCTCTCATGATTTCACACCAAATGTGAACAGAGGTGCCTCTCCTTCAACTCCATAGTGCTGCCAACCCACAAGTGACTTGAACAGAGGACTTTGGGTTGGAGGACAGAGGAAAACAATAGCATGGGGCAGGAAACGACTTCAATATAAACAGCAGAAATTGCTGTTCCTAAAATGTAATGGCCAACCGTCACCCCAGAAATTCCCTTAAAAGCTATATTTCTCCTTGGTTTCAGCTGAATGTTATTTTGTGAAAGCTTCATTCTCCTCAGAGCCAACACCTACTAATACTATCTGCAGCTGCCTCAGCAACGTATAGAAAACTCTTTGAGCCTGCCAAGTGAATTCTTCAAATGTCTTCACACTAAATAGATATAATTTTGGACAGGTGTGGTGGCTCACGTTTGTAATCTCAGTGCTTTGGGAGGCTGAGTCAGGAAGATAGCTTGGGGCCAGGGGTTTGAGGCCAGCCTGGGCAATGTAGCGAGACCCCATCTCTACAAAAAATAATAAAATAAAAATGAGCTCTGTCTGGAGACTGGGTCACTGATAAAGAAAAGAGGTTTAATTGGCTCATGGTTCTGCAGGCTGTCTAGGAAGCACGATGCTGTCATCTGCTCAGCTTCTGGGAGGCCTCAGGAAACTTACAGTCATGGTGGAAGGCAAAGGGGAAGCACACACATCACCTGGTCCAAGTGGGAGCAAAAGAGAGAGGGAGGAGATGCTGCACTCGTTAAACAACCAGATCTCATAAGAACTCACTATCACAAGAACAGCACCAAGAAGATGGTGCTAGATCATTCATGAGAAATCAACTCCCGTGAGCTAATCACCTCCCACCAGGCCCCATCTCCAATACTGGGGACTGCAATTCAACAGGAGTCTTGGTGGGGACACAGACCCAAACCACATCAACAAGTTAAGACTCTTGGGACTTTGAGGTGGATTGACTGTATTTTGTATGTGAAAAGGACATGAGTTTGGGGGGCTAACAGCAGAATGCTATGATTTGGATATGATTTGAGTCTATACCTACCAAAACTCATGTTGACATTTGATCCTCAATAGAGTGGTATTGGGAGGTAGTGCCTGGGGGGAAGTGTTTGGGTCATGTGGGCAGCTGCCTGTAGTCCCAGCTACTCGGGAGGCTCAGGCAAGAGGATCACTTGAGCCCAGGAGTTGGAGGCTGAAGTGAGTTGTGATTGTACCACTGCACTCCAGTCTGGGCCACTGAGCAAGACCCTATCTCTTAAAAAAAAAATAATAAAATACATCTTATGCCAGAATGCCTTAACCAAGGAAAATGCCTTTAACCAGTGAAGAGAAATTTATGCTCCCTGTTCATCTAGATTTTCTTTTATATAACCAAAGGCTCCTTTAAAGGGTATTGGCGCAGTGGCTCACACTTATAATCCCAGCACTTAGGGAGGCAGAGATGGGCAGATTGCTTGAGTCCAAGAGTTTGAGGTCAGCCTGGACAACATGGAAAAACCCTGTCTCTACTAAAAATAGAAAAATGAGTCTGGCTTGGTGGCAGGTGCCTGTAGTCCCAGATACTCAGGAGGCTGAGGTGGGAGGATCACCTGAAGTTGACATGGAGGTTGCAGTGAGCTGAGATCATGCCACTGCACTCCAGCCTGGGCCACAGAGTGAGACCCTATCTCAATACAAGTAAAGGGTATTGATTAACCAAGTCTACGTACGTTAATTGTGTGCCTCCTGAAGACACAGAAGTGAAAAAATCACACAGGGTTTCATTCTCCCCAGCGTCATGTCTCCCCTTCTTTCCCAGTTTCCTCTGAGCTCAGGGAGGGATTTGTGGGGGTTCAGTCTGATGTGCTTGCTGGGTGAACAAAGTCAGTGAGACCAACCTCCACCTCTGCTTGAAGAAACTAACGCTCCTCCCTTCAGCAAGAATAAAATAGATTTATGAACACTGTGGCTGCAACCAGCCTAGCCATTCCCCACCTGGGAACCCTGGCCCCATCATCTGCCTGCAGTCACCTTGTGTTCTCTGTAACTTTCCCCTACATCCTTTCGAGGAAGGAGCCACTCTCTCATCATGCTCCCTTGGAGCCTTGCAAAGTCCTCAGTCATAGCCACAAGGTCAAATTCAGTTATGCCTATACATACTCATCTCACTCCATAGCTGGTGAGCTCCAGGGTGAGCAGAATTTCTTGCTCATTTCTGTGCTCCCCCAAAACCCTGCCCCCCATCAGACGCCATTTCTGAAACAAAAGGTAGTTAAAATTTACTTGAAAAATAAGCTGGGCTTTCTGAGTTTGTGTTCGTAATTGAAATTAAAAGTGTCTGTCCACAGAAATACCATTTGACACAGCAATCCCATTACTGGGTGTATACTCAAAGGTATATAAATCATTCCATTATAAAGATACATGCATGCACATGTTTATTGCCGCACTATTCACAATAGCAAAGAAGAATCAACCCAAAGGCCCATCAGTAATAGACTGGACAAAGAAAATGTGATAGATGTATGCCATGGAATACTATGCAACCATAAAAAGTAATGAGATCATGTCCTTTGCAGAGAAATGGATGTAGCTGGAGGCCATTATCCTCAGCATATTAATACAGGAACAGGAGGCCATTATTCTCAGCATATTAATGCAGGAACAGAAAACCAAACACTGCATATTCTCACTTATAAGTGGGAGCTGAACAATAAGAACTCATGGACACAAGGAGGAGAGCAACACTCACTGAGGCCTGTTGGGGGATAGGGTGATGGGAGGGAGAGCATTAATAAAAATAGCTAATGCCTGCTGGGCTTAATACCTAGCTGATGGGTTGATAGGTGCAGCAAACCACCATGGCACACGTTTACCTATGTAACAAACCTGCACATCCTGCACATGTAACCTGAAGTGGTTCACTTGAGGTCAGGAGTTCAAGACCAGCCTGGCCAACATGGTGAAACCCCATCTCTACTAAAAATAACAAAAAAATTGGCTGGGCCTGGTGACATGCACCTGTAGTCCCAGCTACTTGGGAGGCTGAGTCAGGAGAATTGCTGCAACCTGGGAAGTAGAGATTGCAGTGAACTGAGACTGCACCACTGCACTCCAGCCTGGGGTGACGGAGCAAGATTTCATCTCAAAAAAAACAAACAAACAGAAAAGTATCAATGGGAAAAACTATGATTGTTTCATAAACTTTAAAAGTCAGAACTTTAAAAACTTTCTATCAGTTATAAATGTGTAGAAAAATTTAAATATGAGAAAATGAATATTTGGTATGCTGGAATTTTAAATTATTGAAATATTGGGAACTAAAATCTTTATTTCTTTGCTAAATATGTATAAAGAGTAGTTTCTTCCTTTCTTTTTTCTTTCTTTTTCTTTTTTTTTTTTTTTTGAGATGGAGTCTTGTCCTGTTGCCCAGGCTAGGGTACAACAGTGCAATTTCGGCTCACTGCAGCCTCCGCCTCCCAGGTTCAAGCGATCCTCCTGACTCAGCCTCCCTAGTAGCAGGGGTTACAGGCATCCAACTCCAAGTCTGGCTACATTTTGTATCTTTAGTAGAGACAGGGTTTCACCATGTTGGCCAGGCTGGTCTCGAACTCCCGATCCGCCCATCTTGGGCTCCGATAGTGCTGGGATTAGAGGTGTGAGAAGAGCAGTTTCAACAATGCTTGCCTGTTTGTACAACTTATGACACAGAGTAAACATTTTGGTGAACTGTCATACTGCTGTGTAAGGTTGAATCAGCTTCCAACGTTTTATTCCTTGTGCTTTCAATCTTGGGAAACATCTTGAGAGTTCCTTTAATGTGAAGTTGTTTATCACTGTCGCCACTTCCTCTGGGACACTGTCATTCTTGTTGTAAATCCTTCTTCATTTACGTTGATAAGCTCACCTTCACTAATCCTCTGATTGGGTGTCCAAGGTATCAGCCATAGCACCAACATTTCCACAGTCAAATATTACTTTTATAACTCCATTATGTCACCATCAAATTTCATTCCCCATATTATCCCTTTTTTTTGTTTCTTTGCTGCACTTTGGTCTTTGCTGGCCAACTCCCTCTTCCACTTATCCATTTTTATAAAATGTCACACGGATTTAACACTGGGATTAGATAGGGAAGCAACATGCCTACACACTTTGCTGTCTGTGTGTGAACTGAATAACAGATGTGCAGTGACGGGCTTTGAAAGAAGCCACAGAATTTTTCACTGATCATGTGATTTATGGATGGACAGTCTAGCACTAACGCTTGCAGTTAACACATTTCCTCATAGTTAATATAACGTGATAAGCTACATTCTAATACTTGTGCGAAAGGAAAATAAATCTTGGGACCCCCAAATCATTTAGCTAAAGGGAAAAGTCAAACTGGGACCTGCTTAGGGCAAACCCGCCTCCTTTCTATTCAAAGGGAGTAGAATAGAATAGAATTCTACTCTATTCTATTCTCATTTATCTCATTTATCTTGGCTCACTAAGATAAATGCATATCTGATTGCTTTCTTTGGAAAGACTAATCAGAAACTCAAAAGAATGCAACCATTTGTATCTTATCTACCCAAGACCTGGAAGCCCCCTCCCTACTTTGAGTTTTCCTGCCTCCCTGAAAGCAACCAATGTACATCGTACATATATTAATTGATGCCTCATGTCTCCCTAAAATGTTCAAAACTAAACTGTGCCCCCAACCACTTTGGGCACATGTCATCAGGACCTCCTGAGGCAGTGTCACAGATGCATCCTTAACCTAGGCAAAGTAAACGTTCTAAATTGACTGAGAGCTGTCTTAGATATTTTGGGTTAACACATGCCGATGTAGGCTGCAAACTAGCACCATTCATAACCTAAGAAAATCTGTCTGCATCTTTAAACAATGACTTACCATTTTCATAGGTATGTAACCTATTTTGTCATTTAAAAACTGCTTGGCACTGTTCTATGTGCACTCCTGCTCACCCTGTCCCATAGGTCTGGCGGAAATATCATGAGCTTTAACCTTTTTTTTTTTTTTTTTTGAGACAGGGTCTCGCTCTGTCACCCGGGCTGGAGTGCAGTGGCGTGATCTCGGCTCACTGCAACCTCTGCTTCCCAGGTTCAAGAAATGCTCCTGCCTTAGCCTCCAAAGTAGCTGGGATTACAGGTGCACACCACCACACCTGGCTAATTTTTTTTTTTAATTTCATTTTCGGTTTTGGGGGTACATGTGAAGAACATGCAAGATTGTTGCATAGGTACACACCTGGCAGTGTGATTTGCTGCCTTCCTCCCCATCACCTATATCTGGCATTTCTCCCCATGTTATCTCTCCCCAACTCCCCACCCCCCACTGTCCCTCCCCTATATCCCCCCCACAGACCCCAGTGTGTGATGCTCCCCTCCCTGTGTCCATGTATTCTCACTGTTCAACACCCGCCTATGAGTGAGAACATGCAGTGTTTGATTTTCTGCTCTTGTGTCAGTTTCCAGATTCATCCATGTCCCTATGGATGAATAAAGGACACGAACTCATCATTTTTTATGGCTGCATAGTATTCCATGGTGTATATGTGCCACATTTTCCCTGTCTAGTCTATCATTGATGGGCATTTGGGTTGGTTCCAGGTCTTTGCTATCGTAAAGTGTGCTGCAATGAACATTCGTGTGCATGTGTCCTTATAGTAGAACGATTTATAATCCTTTGGATATATACCCAGTAATGGGATTGCTGGGTCAAATGGAATTTCTATTTCTAGGTCCTTGAGAAATCTCCACACTGTCTTCCACAATGGTTGAACTAGTTTACTCTCCCACCAACAGTGTAAAAGTGTTCCTATTTCTCCACATCCTCTCCAGCATCTATTGTCTCCAGACTTTTTAATGATCGCCATTCTAACTGGTGTGAGATGGTATCTCAATGTAGTTTTGATTTGCATTTCTTTAATGACCAGTGATGATGAGCATTTTTTCATATGTTTGTTGGCCTCATGTATGTCTTCTTTTGTAAAGTGTCTGTTCATATCCTTTGCCCACTTTTGAATGGGCTTGTTTGTTTTTTTCTTCACTTTTTGACCACCATCCAGCCAGAGACATATTGCATGCTGCTTTTTTATGTTCACCCTGCCTGTTTTGGAGTGTCTGGGAAACAGAGAGAGGAGCATTGCCTTCTCCTAAAGGACATTTTTGTTAGACACCATATCTTGGGATCCTTTTGCTGTGGCACCAGCTTCCATGGTGCACATTTTTCCTACTTCTATTTTCTTTTCCTTTACAGTATCTTCTGTGACCTTGGCCTTAGGCCAAGTTCTAGCCAATGCTAACCTGAGCTATTTTTGTAACTTTCTAGTTTTGAAATACTTCTGTCTTTATAGGCTCATTGAGTAGCAGGTTTCTTAGCTGTTTTATTTATTGTTCTATCCATGAAACCTAGCAGATAGTAAAATTTCTGTAAATATCTGTTGTCATCAATAAATTGAACTCTCAATAGCTTTAGCTCTCCTTTAACTTTGAGTACATTCTTAGGATCACACAATATCATTATACTTATTATATAGCTTGTCTTGAGCTCCTTGGGTTTGATTTGAAGCCTTATTAATAACATATACACTTGATTGTATGTTACATATATAATGTATTCTTACAATAAAATAAGCTAAAAGAAAATGTTCTTAAGAATATAAGGAAGAGAAAATGTATTTACTATTCATTAAGTGTAAGTTGATTATCAAAATATTCATCTTTGTTGTCTTTATGTAAAGTAGGCTGAGGAGGAGGAGGAAGAGGAGGAGGAGAAATAGGAGGAGTTGGTCTTGCTGTCTCAGGGGTGGTAGAGACAGAAGAAAATCTGCATGATTAGACAGGTTCAGTTCAAATCCATGTTGTTATTCAAGTGACAAATGTATTTTCTCCCAATATGTGACTGTCTTTTAAATCTTTATGTGTCCTTTGATGAACAAAAATTTTCAATTTTAATATAGTTAAATATTATTTTTATAGTTAGTGCTTTTTATGTCTTTTTAAAGAAATATCAGTCATTATTGATATTCCTTCCAGTGTTATCTTTTTAAGTAAGACTGCCATGGTTTGACTGTTTATCCTCTCCAAACTCATGTGGAAATTTAATTGCCATTGTAGCAGGAATAAGAAGTGAGACTTTTAAGGGATGATTAGGCCATGATATGATACAGCAAGAAGAACCTTGCCAGATACTGGCCCCTCACGTCTTTGATTTCTCAGCCTCTAGAATTGTAACCCAATACTTTTCAGTTCATTATAAATTACCCAGTCTTAGGTATGTAGCTATAGCAGCAAAAATAGACTAAAGCAATGACATATAAAAATTAATACATTGTAGCATTATAGACATGTTTCATTTTATTTTTTAAAACTTCCATTTAACACACCTAGTTCAAATCATCTGCATATAATTATTTATGGTAATCTGAATCTGTGAAAATGGCAAATCAACTCTTGTATTCACTGTACCCTAGAATCACAATTCTCTCAAACACACACTATTCCCCTCTATTTTCAGTGTCTTAACAATGGATATTGGTAGGTTGAATTTTCTGATAACTAGAAAGAAACTACATGGTCTTTTCTGGTACACCAGCATGTATATCTGAGTGAAGGTTAAGGTTAACTTAATTTCTCACTTCAGTTGAAAATCAATTCTACTACCCTTTTGTCATAATCCTATCAACTACATAGAGAAGCTGTTCTATTTGAGAGTTATATTTGAATTTGCACAGGGAATTAAATTTTACCTTTCAGAAACTGGAATATTTTATAGGATGACAGGACCTTTTTGTCTGTATTTACTGTAATAAGTAGTGACCCTGGAGTACTAAAGGCGTTTTCATAATGCGCCTTTGGTAAGAATAAAGAGCAATTGGAGGAGCAATTCCAGAGTACATGGTCTTTCTGCTGCTGGGAGATGGTGTACAAAAGACACTGCTAAACTCTCAGAGACAGAAATAACTGTTATTTTTAAAAAATTAAAATGTATGTACTGGCAATAAAATAATCATTTAAATATCTCTAGTAGTTTTTCTTAAGCTGTCAGAAATTTTTTTCCAATGAAGACTAAATACTTTCTTTATTAAGTTATAAAATATTTTGCATACAAGTACATTAAGAGAAAATGACCTTACCATTTTCCTGAGTTAGCATTTTAAATTAGTTTATTTGCTAAAATTCAATTAATAAAGAAAGTTAATTGGGACCCAGTGTGGTGGCTCACACCTGTAATTCCAGCACTTTGGGAAGCTGAAGCCAGTGGATCACGAGGTCAGAAGTTTGAGACCAGCCTGGCCAACATAGTGAAACCCCGTCTCTACTAAAAATACAAAAAAAAAAGTAGCAGGTCATGGAGGTGAGGGCCCGTAATCCCAGCTACTTGGGAGGCTGAGACAGGAGAGTTGCTTGAACTGGGGAGGGCGAAGGTTGCAGTGAGCCGAGGTCATCCCACTACACTCCAGCCTGAGTGACTATGAAAGACTCCATCTCAAAAAAAAAAAAAAAAAAAAAAGGGCGAAAGTCAATTGGATGGCAAGGAACCTTTATAGAATTCAATTAGATGAAAAGACAAGATTCCCCTTTGTTTATTGAGGCTCAAATTCTGGAATTTTCTTCCAAGTTCAGTGAGCAGAGCATGGTAGATGGGAACACAGGGAGGTAAGAACGATTGGGCATGGATAAGAAATCGTAAACCTAGCCTGAGCCTAGTCTCCATGATCAATGTTGCCTTTGATTTTGGAAGTGCTGTAGAGGCTGCTCAGCTAATTGTTTACAAATTCTCCTCATAACTTGTTCAGTTTTGTGCTTTCCTTTATTCATACATATTACTATATTCGTAACCTTCCCATTCGACTGAGAAATCCTTCCTCTCAAAAGTGCCCTTCTGGATGATGGTGTCCTTTTTCTTCCTTTCTGCTTTTACTTACTTGAGGGCCTTTTTTGCTGCTAGTTTTGCCCTTTTCCTTACTCTTAGAATTATCACTATTAGAAACTTAAAGAGTTTCTTATGGTTAGGAAACTTTCATTATTTCAGTCCAGAATAGAAACATAAATACACTTTCTTTCATATGCTAACAGTTTTCTAGGTTATGTTGCCAAACAAAGGCACTGATCTATATATTGCCTTAGAGCAGCTGATCAAAATCAATCTTCAACAGTCAACTCCTTATCTTCATTCCAAAAATCCAAGTTATGAGGGCTCCCCCACAATGTTTTTATGATTGCTCTCATCAGTTCAAGGTGCTATAATAAAATATCATACCATGAGTGGCTTGTTAATTAAATAAGAAGAAATTGATTTGTTATAGTTTGGGACGCAGGAAAATTCAAGATTTTGCTATAACAAAATATCATACCGTGGGTGGCTTGTGAATTAAATAAAAAGAAATGTATTTGTTATAGTTTGGGAGGTTGGAAAATTCGAGATGAAGGCAAGGGTAGATCAGAGTCTGGTGAGAGTCAATTTCCTGCTTCAGAGTCAGCTTCTCGCTTTTCTTCATAGCACGTTTATAAGTAAAGGCAGATTTATTGGAACAAATCATAGAACTTGAGATTTGCTTAAAGCAATACTTTATTAATATTATCAATGAGTCGAGTATATTAAAGAGCTTTTAGGTCATTGACTATCACAAGCTTTATGATAAAAGGTTAATTTTTTATTTTAAATACCCATTGATGACAGTTTCAGTATTTATCAAATTCCTAACAATCCTAATTTCTATATATTGCACACTTCAAATTATTTCTGTCTCATTTCTTATTTTCTTGCTTTTTCCAAAGAGAGACTACCCAGGGACTGTTTTCTGTATTATTAATTCACTTTTCAGGCATTTTCATACCAGTCACCCTAAACCTATTTCATATAATTTAATATTCTGCAATGTTGGTCTATTTTCAGATCTAATATTCATATTCTTAACTAATTTTGACTGTAGACTGTGCCTCTGTACATGTGTGAGTGTGCTGAGCCAGTAGTTGCCTCTATTGCAAGGATGTGTGGCCAAAAGAGGCTGTAGTATGGTAATCTTCATGTGGATCCATCATCCTACTCTATTACCCTGCTTTTGACTGTATCTGTGCTGACTGAAACAATTTCATTTTCCTGTGCTGTACTGCTTGAAATGCTTCATCCTATTCCTTAGAGAGAAGATTTGTCTTTGGGTCATATCCTCTCCCCAACCCCACCAACTTTTCTTTAATATCCCTCTTATTCAGTTCACCACATAGTGACTACTTAGATAACCTCTGTCACACATTCTTTCTAAAGTGTTTATATTAAAATTAAAAAAAAATCTTTCAATTGGCAATTTGAAGAAGAAAGAAAATTATAAAGATGGGAATTAAATTTACCTTCATTTGAAAATTTCCACTCTTTTTATTTTAGTGATTTGTTGTGTGTGTGTGGGAGAGAGCAAGATAGTTGCATATGTATGTTGAAATCTGTGTGTGTGTGTGTATGGAGGAAAAGTTCTGTTTGTAACAGAAGCAGTTATAAGTTTTAAAATGGTTTATATTCAAACCTATAAGTACATGTGTGAACATATGACCAATCTACCCATAAATATATTTTATAATTACTTAATCATTTGTAATGTTAATATCTCTTCATATCAGTAGTTTTTAAAAAGTAATTTTGCAGTAACAGCACCATATTCTATCATAGAAATAGAACATATTATTAATGTTATAGGACTAATAGTTCTTATGCCCACTGAACAGTAACATACAAATACAGGAAAACCACAGGGTTTGCAGCAGAGAAAGAGTTTAAAGATGGTGATCCAGTGGAGAGATGGGAGAAGACCCTCACATCCATCATCTCTAGGAGTTCTGGGCTTTTTGTTTTTTATTTTATATTTATTTTAAAAATGTATTTATTATACTTTAAGTTCTGAGGTACATGTGCAGGTTTGTTACATAGGTATACACATCCCATAATGGTTTGCTTCGTCCATCACCCCATCGTCTACATGAACTAGGGTTTTTAAGGGGATTGTGGGCGATGAAGAGCCAGGAAGTATGGTTGTTGACTGGTCCATGTACCAGGAGTAAAATCATCAGGATGCGGAAACTGTGTAATTTGGTGAGTCAGCTCCTCCTGGGATCCGATCCTTCAGACCAGCTAGTGTCAGTGGTTTCACAGGAAAAAATACCCTAAATGGAAAAATCATTTCACAGTGTTTAAGTTGTTATCCCTAGAGTAGTAAAAGAAAGCCATGATCCTATGATAGTAATTCTAGGGCAATAGGCGAATATCCATGAGGAAGTGGGTCAGAGAGCAAGCTGACCTAATGATTAATGCTCAGTGTACTGCAAGCTTGGTTTATTTTTGCTTCTCCTCCTCCTTGGTTCCGTGATGAATTTTACAAAGTTTCTAGGGATAGTTTCATCAACTGTTTCATGTTGTTTATAATTCATACTACTTACTGTTTGTAATATAAATTTCTTATAATGAGAAGTTCAAGTGTCTTATAAAGATTGGAATAACTGCATCAAGAGTTATACCCATTAATAAATCTATGCTCTTCCTAAGTTTGGCAAATTGCTTTTCAGAAAGCTGTATAATTTGAAACCTTTTGCAGTAGCATAACTTTGTTTTTAATCATCTTTTATGATGATGAAACACACAGGTATCTGGGTATATGCATATAAACAGGTGCATGCATACACACAGAGACAGAGGGGAGAGGGTTGGTAGCTAAATGGCTTTAAAATTGTTTTCTTAGTTATTATTCTTGAGATGGAATAGCACCTATACTTTTAATTTCTATACTTTTCTAAATGAGGGTTTGCAGCATTTCCAATGTTTTATTATATATGTTGTTGTCAAATACACCAACTTTTACTAAAAATTCTTCCCAAACCAAAAATTATTCATTTTTTTATAGCTCCATTGTTGCGATTTTAGTTTCCTCATTTAACTCTTCAATCTTTCTGTAATTCATCATGGTACATATACAGTAAGAATCAAATTTGATTTCTTAAAAGAAACTAGTTTGCTTATTGGAAAAAGCTCTAAACTGTTCCCATTGGTTTATAAAGGTCCCTTATAAAGTGCACATGAACACATGAACACATCCAGTCCCACATACATGCATTCATTCATATCAACAGTAGGGTCTCCTCTAAGATTATGTATTTGTTGCCTATTTTGTGAGTTTTATATGAATTTTTAAAAACTATATAATATGTAAGGCCTTAGATGTATGGTCCTTCTAAATAAATTATTAGGCTGTTTTTCATGTTTATTCTTTCAGATAAAATTTAAAAGCATTACTTCAAGTAAAAAATACTCAGTTGTTATTTTCTTTAAGCTTTTACAAATCTTATAAATTAACTTTGAAAGAATTGACATTTATGGAATAATTACTCTTCCCATGTAGGAATAAAGCTCTGAGGAATTATATAACCAAATAAGGAATGTAATAATTGGAAGAGTTTTTTATCTTGTGGGACATAGAGGAAATAAATATTACTTCTGTCCTGAATTCAAAGTAAAAATGATTGAATCATTTGTATCACTTCTTTGACTTGCACCCTAAATTAGTTATCAGCCAGTTTTCTTTTTCTGTGGACTCAGGCTGTGTCAGAGGCAAAGAAAGCTTGTAAAGCTCTGGGATGGATACTTGTCTTAGCAAAGCTATTTTTTGTTATAATTCCATTAAACATAATAAGACAAAATATTTGTTCTATTGGTCACATTCTATTGTAAAAATTGTGCCTTCCTCTTTTCTAATACCACTTTAGCTAAAACAGAAAACTTATCACAGTATTTATTGATTGGCTTTGATGAAATGAGTTTTAGTATATTAAAATTTTAAACCTTAGCTTTAGAACTGTGGAAAAAATGTCGAATAAGAGTTTTCAAGAACATCAATAGGACGATTTGGTGGGTGAGGATGTGAAATAACTTATTTTACTGGATTGAGTGCTTTTGTAGACTCTATGAGGAGGTCAGAGGAGATGCATTCTCCTGTTTCTATATGCCAGAGGTACGTACTGGACCTCTTCCATTTTCTTAGGTACTATGCCAGGACTGGGATCCCCACTTATGAAGCTAATTTATTATATTATCCCTCCAAAATCAGGGAATCCACAGTTTCAGGGCTCAGAGTTCGCATGCCCTACTAAAACCTAGGTGAATTGCACAGAATGTACTGTCAACAATTTGGAATTTAATGAATAAAATAAATGAGTGCAGGAATATGGAAATGGGATCTATTTATCTGCTGAAAGAGAGGACATGAGAAAGTATTTATGAATTATATGTTCACATAGATAGGAAAGTGGATAGGTTTGTATTACTTAGAATGTCGAGTAAAATGCAATAGAAAAATCAAGGTCCAGTGCAGTGGCTTTTCCCTATAATCCCAGCACTTTGGGAGGCTGAGGTGGGCAGATCACTTGAGGTCAGGAGTTTGAGACCAGCTGGTCCAACATGGTGAAACTCGTCTCTACTAAGAAAACAAAAATTATCCGGGCATGGTGGCAGGAGCCAATAATCCCAGCTACTCGGGAGGCTGAGGCAGTAGAATCGCTTGAACCAGGGAGGTGAGGGTTTCAGTGAGCCAAGATCATGCCACTGCACTCGGGCCTGGGCAAGAAGAGCCAAGCCAACTCTGTCTCAAGGGGTGGGGGAGAAAATGTAAAGAAAAGAAAGAGAAAGCAAGTACCTTTGTCTTTTAACCAACCGTGATTGGTTGCTCAGAACTGGCCTCATTACATGAACCAGAAATATCTAAGTGCTAGGCATTCAGCAGTTAACAAGTAAGTTCCTGCTTACATTCTATGGTATGGATGAGTTCTTATGGTTTAATTTTTTAGTGTATGTTAAAATCTGTCTCATTATAAGGAAGAGAC
This sequence comes from Cheracebus regulus, assembly GCA_963574635.1. NCBI lineage: Eukaryota > Metazoa > Chordata > Mammalia > Primates > Pitheciidae > Cheracebus > Cheracebus regulus. Next base: position 61,106 of record CAUYQU010005556.1, read on the forward strand.
ACTAAATTAAATGCTACCACAGAAAAAATATATATGCTGTAACACTTGAATTAGGCAAATAATGCTAATTACAGGTATTTATGTAGAGTGCTTATCAACTGTTTCTAATCATCACACAATAAATAGTGGATTTTTATATCAACAAATATGTCAAAAATTTTTAGTAGGTTTGGATAAGTTGACATTTCTAATTTTTCTCCCTGATTTATCTTTTAATATAAAAATTCTGGAAGCAATGGATTCAAACCAAAAATACCATTGTTTCAAAATTTAATGGAAGTCAGCTAAAAGACATCTACTATTTAATAAAAATAAATGGTTGAGGTTTATGTTTCTAGGGTTTATACCAAGAGACTTGTACACAGATCACTCAGGATTTCAATTACATCTATACACTGTTTATTAACATAGTATTTTTAAATACTAATATTTTTGAGGCTTATATCTTATGATTTTACATGGAATTTAATCTTGGAATCTTAACTTTTGCTTAAAGATTTTAATTACAAAGCAGAAATATTTTCTACAACATTATCAAGAATTTATTCCTGTATAAACCGTATGATTTGACAGCACCCTTGGCAATAATACATTTGTAATTGTAAATATTACCACAATACTACTAAATGTTGGTATGTGTGGGGAAATAGAAATATTTTGAAGAAAATAGACATATATATATGACTCTTAAAAGAATACAATTTAGTCATCATCTACCTGATAAAGAAATGGAAAGTCAAGTAACCTCAGTCTCATTTGTAAATTTGAAACAGTTATACATTAATGCTGATTCAATTGTTATTCTTTATGCAACATAGTCATGTTATTACATGTCATATTCAATTATAACAGTATGAAATTTGTAATTAGTGTGAGCCCATCATTAACAAAACCAATAATATGTGTTTGCATTTCTGTGAGTTTGCAAATCTCTAGTCTCTGTTAAAAAAGACTTATGGATATATCTGAAAAGCTTTGTAGACTGAATTTATAACAAGCTTATTTGTTGAAATTCATGACTGAACAAATAGGTATTTGCCAGATAACATTTGAGGCAGACTTAAAAAATTTGGTTAAAAGTTTCCAAAGCAATATGGGGCAGGGGATAAAAAGCTTCTTGGGCATCAGAAACCTCATGAACCGGGAAGTTGAAGCAGAAAAGAATTCGTTGAAAACTGACTAGTATATCTTAGCTATGCTAATGAAAAATAGGTATATTAGAAGCCATTAGGCTGAAGACCGACCAATAACATAGAATTTGTCATTTACTTGGAAAAAAATTGGACCCACAAGATTTTATGCCCTTAGACAATTAACCTGTGTATATTTAATACATATATACCATCCACATCCCCTCATCTCCCCAAAATGAAAACAGTTATGTGTTAAAACATGAAGACTATAACAGTTCTTATTCACTTCTCTTTTTACAGTTAACTATTTCACTTAGATTTTATGGCACTCTGTATTCACATGCTAGTATAGAAGTCATTCAAAAAAATGTTGATTGAGATGTAATTCACATATCATACTATTTACTCAATTAAAGTGTACAGTCCACATATTTTTTAGCATATTCAGAGTTTTGTAACATCAATACAATCAACTTAGAACATTTTAATCACTCAAAAAAAAAACAAAACTTCAGATCCATTAGTAGTAATTCCTCATTTCCTACAGCCTATATTCTCTGCCTACCCAGTTCCCCTGGCAATAATTTGTTTCTATATATTTTTAAATGTCCAGAATAGAAATAATTTTATATGTTGCTGAAAACTTTGGTGTCAACTACAGTACTTAAAATGAATACCAATAACCTCATGTATTATCTTTGAAGAAATTGCTGCTGTGAAATGAATATGAACAAAATTCATCTTGCCTTTGGATTTTCCTGGCTGTCTTTGCTTATTTTTATATACTTTTCATGTGCAATATTGAGATGGCTATGTGAAGGTGAGCTAGGTTATGACTAAACCGAATAAAACAGGTAACTCACAGATACTGGCAAATATAATAAAGAGTTTAGTTACTTCCTGAGGTTGTCTTTTTCTAATATTTTAAGTAAATGAAGTTACATTCAGTATGCCATGATATGTACTAGACTGTGGATTGCTTATTAAAATATGTATTTGAAAATTTGGATATAACATGGCAATTCAATTATTTTATAATGAGATTTTAGAAAGCATGATACATGAGAATCTAGATTATAGAATAAAAAATACTGAGACATAATTATTCTATTCACAGTTACATGAACAATAAGAAACACTTTACCATTTGAGACTTCATAAACAATAAAATATATTGCATCAAAAATTTCAAAAGTAAAATATAGCTAAGGAAGAACTAGTGTCTTCTGTAAAATAGACAATAATCATAATTAGACCTTATAAAATGTTGATTTGGGGAAAGTATTACAAGAATATTTGGAAAGCTAAATTCTTCTAAATTCCAATGTTTGTCAGATCAGAAGATCCCCCTTTTCTCTACTGACATCAGTAAGTTGAAATACTGTTTTTAGAAAATATGTGCTCTCCCATCAATAGGGAGGTAAGAATACTGGAGAGCATCATTTTAAATAATTGGATGATGAAAATTTCAATCATGCCAAGAGATTTTATCATCATTTCCTGCCATCATTCTCAGCAAACTGACACAAGAACGGAAGGAAGAACCACATGTTCTCAAGAACTCAAGAACACAAGAACCACATGTTCTCATTCATAGGCGGGTGTTGAACAATAAGAACACGAGGACACAGAGAGGAGAGCATTACACACCAGGGTCCCTTGGGGGTGACTAGGGGAGGGATAGTTGGAGGGAGGGTGGGGAAGGTTAATGTGGGGAGAAATTTCAGGTATAGATGATGGGGGAATTGAGGCAGCAAACCACCTTGCCATGAATGTACCTAGGCAACAATCTTGCATGATCTTTACATGTACTCCAGAATCTATAGTAAAATAAAAAATAAATAACAAAAAAAACTATTCAATTTATTTATATTGTGTATAATAAAATTAATATACATTTATTTATATGATCGTCTGAAAACAAATGTTCAACCAAGAAAAAGAATCTAGCAACAAAATGTTCAAAGGCATATTTTATTGCTGTTGAGGCATATGCCTTAGTTCTTTTTTGTCTTAAGAAATAGAGATTGCATGATAAAAACTATTTATTTCCTAAAGCCTTTGTCAATATATTTGGGACTGTGAATGAACTTTCATTTCAGATGAATATTTTGGTTTCTTATTTTAAGTAGTGTATACTTGCAAAAGATTCCAGCATCAAAAGGTGACTCCTGGGGAAAAGGTTTGAAGGAGACGTAAGTGGTTTCCCCAATCATGTAGTAAGTGGCAAAATCCCATATAAATTTGAGTTAATATGCTCAGCTCTAAATTCCATTTAGAAGGTAAGAAATATTTTATTATGTATCAAAAAAGAAATATTTTATTATATATAAACAAAGATGATTATTTTTATAGTGCTTTTATCTTTTAAAGAGAAATACATGGGCTGGGTGTGGTAGCTCATGCCTGTAATCCTAGCACTTTCGGAGGCCCAGGTGGGTGGATCACCTGATGTCAAGAGTTCAAGACCAGCCTGGCCATATTAAAAAAAAAAAAAAGAGAGAGAGAAATACATAAGAAAATGGGTATAAAAATATAAAACCAATAATTTATAGATCCCTAATTTTATTAATACGATATTTCATGGTAATAATAAAAGCAGGAAACATTTTAAAGCAACTATAAGTGCCAGATACTTTGTAAGAAATCTTTCATTTCAAGTTTACAAGAGCTTTGCATAGAGAGGTGTCTTCCTCATAAACTAGGATGCATGAAGAACTGGATTCAAACACAAATCAGTTTAATCTAAAATGCATACCCTCAAGCAGTGTGTGATACTTTCTCCATTTATTTTATTTAACAATTAAACCACTTTTAATCCATTTCCAAAACTTTTCTTTCAAAGAAAACTTTCTTTCTTATTACAAAAGTAGCATACGCTGATTGCAAGGTATATAAAAAGTAAAAAGTAAAAAATCAGAGAGAATGTATAAAATTACTTGCAGTCAGATTACCCCAAAATGCATTCACTCATTAACTTCACATTCCTTGGGGTTTTTTTCATATGTTCGGTATATATAGGTCCACATTACTTTGCCCGAAATAACTGTTAGACTCCCTACATCCTAGAGCTTCGGGCCTAAATGGTGAAAGGGACTAAGATCAAATGGTACCTATTATTATGTAGAAAGTAATAATGTTAATCATAAACGTATTTATTTATTTATTTATTTGTTTATTTATTTAAGATGGTGTCTCCCTCTGTTTCCCAGGCTAGAGTGCAATGGTTTCATCTGGGCTCACAGCAATTTCTACCTCCTGCATTCCAGTGATTCTCCTGTCTCAGCCTCTGCAGTAGCTGCAATTACAGGCACTCACCACCACGCCTGGCCAAGGTTGTGTTGCTAGCAGAGATGGAGTTTCACCATGTCGGCCTGGGTGGTCTCAAACTCCTGACTTCAAGTTATCTGCCCACCTTGGCCTACCAAAGTCCTGCGATTACAGGCATGAGCCACCATGCCTGTTCCCTTAACCATAAACTTTATAACTTTATTTTTTGTGAAAACATAATATATATAATTGACCATGTTGTCAGTGTTCACAACATTATTGATAATACCTCTGAGGTATTCCAGTAAATATTTGTAACAGTTGTTTAACACTTAGTTTCCCTAATTTGTCACCATTTATATAATACTTAAAGAACCATAATTCAGACATTAAACATACATTTTTGTTGTATAAGTCAAGACATAACCATACTGATTATATTTGGTATTCTTTAAAACAGTGTTTTTTGCCTAAATTTTATCTAATCTGTCCATTTGCCATGGTGATACTTATGCCTAAGACAATATATTCTTTCTTCACTGAGTCAACCATAGTTTGAGAGCTCTATAGAAATATAGATTCTGATGTAAAACTTAATAGATATATCTCACATTCATTTTCAATGCAACCTGGATTTCTTTTTTGGGTGAAAATCATAGTTAACATTTTATTGCATTGCTTACTCTAGTATTAGCTACAGAAAGACAAAGTTCATATTTGTTTTTGGCATAAATCAGGCATTTAATATATATTTGAATAGAAGACAAATACAAGTGTTTTTTAATTTCTTTATTACTGTTTAGTAAAGTTTTATTTATTTATTTGAGATGGAGTTTTATGTTTCCCTCTTGTTGCACAGGCTAGAGTGTGATGGCATGATCTCTGCTCACTGCAATCTCTGCCTCCTAGGTTCAGGGGATTCCACTGCCTCAGCCTCACGAGTAGCTGGGATTACAGGCCCCCACCGCCAAGTCCAGCTATTTTTTTTTATTTTTTTAAGTTTTGGTAGAGACAAGATTTCACTGTGTTGGCCAGGCTGGTCTCAAACTCCTGAACTCAAGTGATCCATCCATCTTGGCCTCCCAAAGTGTTGAGATTACACTCATAAGCCCTGGCATCTGGTCAATATTTAGGAAATTTTTTTTTTTTAATTTTATTTTTTATTGCATTTTAGGTTTGGGGTACATGTGAAGAACATGCAATATTGTTACATAGGTACACACGTGGCAGTGTGATTTGCTGCCTTCCTCCCCTTCACCTGTATCTGGCATTTCTCCCCATGCTATCTCCCCCCAACTCCCCACCCCCCACTGTCCCTCCCCTATTTCCCCCAACACACGCCAGCGTATAG